>SJYC01019606.1:0-56828 GCA_006408675.1 Madoqua kirkii
AAGGAAAAGGCAACCCACTCCAGTATTCTTGCCTGGAATATCCATGGACAGAGGGGCCAAGTAGGCTGTAGTCCATGCAGACACAAAAGAGTCGGAGTCAACTTAGCTAGAAATCAACAAATTGGATATTTAAGATGAAAGAGAATGTGTGTAGGGATAGTGTTTCTTCTCCTCTAGGTTCTTCCTGGCTGGTCTAGGAATTAAATTGACCTAAGACAAGTCAATAGCAGAAAACCAACCCCACTGAATTTTGTGCGAACCTCGAAGATACAAGGCTCAAGAAGTGACAAGGCAGGCAGACCTGTGTGTGTAAAGACTTGGTAGTCAAGGGGTTTGCCTGGGGCAGCAAGGTCGTGAATTATCAAGGTTTGCTGGTTTCTTGTACAGCCTTTGGGCCTTGCGTTCCCCTCTTTGGCCGTAAAGATGTCTCTCTCCCTCCTGTACAGGGACGGTATTTCCATGTGGAGATTTATTTTCAGCTCCAGGGGGAACAGAAGAAGGGCAGCATATGCTTTTTGCACCAGCTTTTTCTCAAATCTCTTTCAGTTCAGTTCAGTCGCTCAGTCGTGTCTGACTCTTTTCGACTCCATGAATCGTAGCATGTCAGGCCTCCCTGTCCATCACCAACTCTCGGGGTTAACTCAGATCACGTCCATTGAGTCCGTGATGCCATCCAGCTATCTCATCCTCTGTTGTCCCCTTCTCCTGCCCCCCAACCCCTACCAGCAATGAGTCAGCTCTTCGCATGAAGGGCGAAAGTACTGGAGTTACACTACAGCATCATTCCCTACTAAGAATCCCAGGACTGATCTCCTTCAGAATGGACTGGTTGGATCTCCTTGCAGTCCAAGGGACTCTCAGGAGTCTTATCCAACACCACAGTTCAAAAGCATCAATTCTTCGGTGCTCAGCTTTCTTCACAGTCTAACTCTCACATCCATACATGGCCACAGGAAAAACCATAGCCTTGACTAGACACACCTTTGTTAGCATAGTAATGTCTCTGCTTTTGAATATACTATCTCAGTTGATCATAACTTCTTCCAAGGAGTAAGTGTCTTTTAACTTCATGGCTGCAATCACCATCTGCAGTGATTTTGGAGCCCCCAAAAATAAAGTCTGACACTGTTTCTACTGTTTCCCCATCTATTTGCCATAAAGTGGTGGGACCGGATGCCATGATCTTTGTTTTCTGAATGTTGAGCTTTAAGGCAACTTTTTCGCTTTCCTCTTTCACTTTCATCAAGAGGCTTTTTAGTTCCTCTTCACTTTCTGCCATAAGGGTGGTGTCATCTGCATATCTCAGATTATTGATATTTCTCCTGGCAGTCTTTGATTCCAGCTTGTGCTTCTTCCAGACCAGCGTTTCTGATGATGTACTCTGCATGTAAGTTAAATAAGCAGGGTGACAGTATACAGCCTTGATGTACTCCTTTTCCTCTTTGGAACCAGTCTGTTGTTCCATGTCCAGTTCTAACTGTTGCTTCCTGACCTGCATACAGGTCTCTCAAGGGGCAGGTCAGTGATCTGGTATTCCCGTCTCTTTCAGAATTTTCCACAGTTTATTGTGATCCACACAGTCAAAGGCTTTGGCATAGTCTCTTTACTTCAGAGCAATCACTGTGCTGCAGTGGAGTGTTTTGGGGTGAGCTGCCCTGCACGCCATAAGGAGCACAGGTTACCTGGTGCGTCCCCGTCCTCATGCAGGGAGCAGAAATCAGGGAGCTGACACAGGGCCGGGAGCGAGACTGCCGGCCTCCAGCCCTGCGGCTTCAGGCCCTTTCCTCGGCTCCCCTGCTCTGTCTCTCCAGGTCGGTGTCAGGCTCAGCTGTCATCCCTTCCCACCACGCACAGGAAGGCCCTGATCCCTCGTGCACCCCAGCCCATTCCCACAGTGTCCTGTTCTAGACCAGACGCCCGCCGAGGCAGGGCTGTCGACCTCTGAAGCAGGACCCTGGAGGTGGACATGGGTGCATCTCAAGGCCCTTGTCTGAAGCAGGATTAGCAGAGCCTGGGCCTGGGGCAGCAGGGGAAACCCCAAGGAAACCGAGTTTCGTGCGACTGCCTGCTTGCTGGTCAAGGCAGAGCGTCAACAGTCAACTGCTAACAACAGTTAAGAGCAGAGTGAGACGCGGTCGACCTGTGGCTTGAATTTGCGTGACACTGATTTTAAATCCACCCTTTCAGCCTCGTCACCATGGATGCACTGTCAGCATCAAACGGCACCTTTGCCTTGACCCTTCTGAAAAAGCTGGGTGAGGACAACTCGAAAAATGTGTTTATCTCGCCCCTAAGCCTCTCCTCTGCCTTGGCCATGGTCCTCATGGGGGCCAAGGGCAACACCGCAGCACAGATGTCTGAGGTATGTTCCGGAAGCCAGTTGTGGGTGGCGGCTGATGCTCTTTCTTTGGCCTGGGAGCCAGTGTCCATGATTCGAAACCTAAAGGCCTTGCTGGAACAGGCCTACTCCACCCTTGTGCCCCCTCCCTGGGCTCCCCTCCAGTGTCTCTCTGGCGTGTGGCCTGGGGCTCCTAACAGCACAGCACCCGATTCCCGCGGGACAGGCTTGATTGAGCAAGCCTTCATCGAGCCTCTGCTGGGACCCGCTGCCCAACGCCCTGCTGGCCGAGGCCGTCCTGCTGAGACGTCCAGAGCCAGCCCCACGTGGGCTGCACAGGTTGTGGACGCCAGATCCTGGGGCACAGTGGCGGCGGGGCGCTGACCTCTGGCCCTGGGGATCACAGCCTTCCGACATGTGGGGTGCCCTTACCCTTCCCAAGGTCCTGGGGTGCAGAGGGCCTCCAGGTTTAACAGTCCTGATCCCGCCCTTGAGCCTGGGCCGTGAGTTTGACCTCTGCCCTAAAGCCATCCCTTTCAGGGTCCTGTGCCAGCTGGAGAGGCTGGGAGTGAGAAACATTCGCACCCCCCGCCCAGCGAGTGTCAGGAGCAAATACGCGGGGCTCCTGCCAGTCGTCTCTGACTGTGAGCTCCCTGTGGACGGTAGCCCTCCAGGCTCCTCTGTGCATGGGCTTCTCCAGAAAGAACACTGGCGTGGGTTGCCATGTCCTCCTCCAGGGGATCTTCCCGACCCAGGGATGGAACCCGCGAGTCTTGTCTCCTGCACCGGCAGGTGGATCCTTTCCCACTGCGCCACCTGGGAGACGCTCGAATTCCCTTTAAGTCCTGCTGAAAAGGGAGCACTCCCCTCTTGAGCTCGGCACGGTCTCCCCTCCCTGTCTCCCAGGCTCTGAAGGGGCCGCCCTCTCTCTGAGCACCTCCTGTGCAGATTCTGATTCCAAGGGGAGGGCTGGCCTTCTCACCCTGCTCGGGCCTCTCTCCAGGGCTCCCGCCCAAGCTCCTGTCCTCCAGCAGTGGTGACCCCCTGCCCGCTGACCTCTGCTGGCCGCTGGGTGCAAAGCCTGAACCCAGGCTTTAGCTTCCTGTTACTGTGGAACTGCGCGGGATGGCTGTCTGGACCTCCTCTCTGTGGCTCCCGGACAAGCCGCCCACGACTGGGAATGACCGGCAGTGTGCCTGGGACTCTGGGGCCTGCGGCACGGTGCCCGCCGGGCCCTTCGTGGTCCAGGAGCACCCCCGATCCCGCGAGGCGCTCTCCTCTGTGTGTGCGCTCTGCCACATTGTCACGAGGCCCCAGCAGGATGGCTGGGCGCTTCTGCACCCTGGCAACAGGGGCAAGACCGCGAACGTGGAGTTGCCAGGCCTCTATGAAGGCTGGGCCCGGAAGAGCCTCTTCTCCTGTCTCCCGCTGGTCAGTCCCGTTGTGAGGCCAGTCCAGACCGAGGACGTGGCCTGCGTGTACAGAGACGGGAGGCCTGTCTGCGGCTGTGTCTGCAGGCAGACCGTGAGCACAGGGCCCTGGGCTTGCCCAGGGGCATTTCTGGGCCCACGTCGCTGTCTGAGCCCGAGCTGGAGGCGGGCTGGGGGCCTTCCCACAGCCTCTGTGCCCTTATTTGCGTGAGTCCTGTTCTGAGCTGCGGTGAAGATCAGTGCGGTGCTTAGGCTGACTTTAGTGCTGTGTCCATTTCCTGTAGTCAGGGCGTACTGCAGTGATGGGTTTTATCTGGTTTTGATTTCAGACGCTTTCTCTAAGCAAGAGCAGTGGCAGCGGTGAAAATGTCCACCAGGGCTTCCAGAAGCTTCTCAGTGAGGTTAATAGGCCCGGCACACAGTACTTGCTCAGAACCGCCAACAGGCTTTTTGGAGAGAAGACTTACGATTTCCTCTCGGTAAGTCATTCTCCCGATTGCCTGAAGCAGAGAGAGACCGAGGTCGTGTGCAGACGGGAGGCGGGCCTTGTGGTGCAGAGAGGCCTTGTGGGCTGAGACCCGCACGGTGGGCGGGATGTGGGACCCCAGTCACGCCCTCATGTTTCCTGGAACGGTTCGGTCATTGCCTGTAAGGGGAGCCCTGTAACAGCCTTGTTCACGTTTTCCTGAAGCTTCCATGAGTTGACTGTCAGAGAACTAACACGGATCACACCACAGTAAAAGAATACACACAAGTAGAATCTGTCTGCTGTTGTTTTTCACCTGTTGTAAGCTTTTTGGGCATTGTGAGACTTGTTCAGTTGTTTTATACCTGAAAATATTTGGATTATCTTTTCCTGTGCAGAATTTTTTTTACGTTTTGTCTTTTTTCTCTGGTTCAGTTTAATCACAGTGCTTCCGTGGTTTGTAACTTTTTTCCTACACGCCTCAAGTGATCTGTGCCTGTGTTCTTATTGTATAAAAACGCAGACAAGGCCAGACTCCTCCTAGTCTCCTCCTCGCCCTGCCCCCACGCCCAGTACCAGGCCCGTCCCCTGTACACAGAGAAAGTCTTTGCATTTTTCCTGTGCAGAATTTTTTAAGTGTTTTTAACTTTTTCCTTTTCCTTTATTTCTGATTCTATTTAGTCACAGTGCTGTCATGATTTTCAAATGTTTTTATACCCACCTGAAGTGATCTGTGTGTGTGCTCTTATTGTATAAAACACAGACAAGGCCAGAGTTCTCCCAGTCTCCTCCTCGCCCTGCCCCCACGCCCAGTGCCAGGGCCCGTCCCCTGTGCGCAGAGGAAGTCTTTGCCTCTCACTACATGTGTGCCTGCTGTTGTTCAGTCGCTGAGTTGTGTCTGACTCTTTGTGACCCCGTGGGCTGCAGCAGGCGCCCGGCTCCTCTGCCCTCTCTATGTCCCAGAGTTTGCTCAGAGTCATGCCCATTGAGTTGGTGATGCATCCAACCCCTCGTCCTCTGTCGGCCCCTTCTCCTTTGCCTTCGATCTTTCCCAGCCTCAGGGTCTTTTCTGACGGGCTGGCTCTTCGAATCTGGTGGCCACAGTGAGGGAGCTTCAGCCTCAGCGGCAGTGTGTGTCCGCCTCACCCTTCCTCAAGGTGGTGGGTGGTGTGCTCAGGGGTGGCTGTTCCGAGACGAGCCGCCAGCCCCCGGGTGGGCGTGGGGTGGGGCCCAGCCTGGGCTGAGCCGGCAGGGACCGTGGGTGTGTGGTTCTGTCCTGTAGACGTGCTACTCAGATGGGCTTTAGAAGGAAGCGACAGAGGGAGGCTCTCAGGTCTCAGTGAATTCTGCCTCATTCCCACCCCGACGGCTTCAGCCCTTCCCGTCCTCAGGAAGGGTAGCGGGTGGGCACGTCCACCCTCTGCTCAGCGCCACAGGTGCTGAGCCTTTAACATTCTGATTGTTCATGAGCCTGAGCAGCTTTTCATGTGGATCAAACATTTGTATCTTTTCTGAAAATTGCCTATTTATATGTCTTTGTGTGGTTCTACTTTTGGGTTTTCTATTTTTTTTTTTAACTAGTTCTTTGTTTGTTTAGGATAGCGATTCTATTCTGTCATATGACTTTTCTCATAGTTTTTCATACTTGTTTCAGCCTCTAAATTAACTGCTTTAAAACAGGTGTTATAAAGTGACCATAGTCAGCATGAGGTCAAATATTTGTAGGTTTGTACAGTTTGGTGTGAATTTTTTTTACAACCTGGTTTACTTGTTTTTATCAGTCTTAGCTACATGCTCTTTTATGTCCTTTGTATAAGCTTAGATGTTCAGAAACGCAAAATTTCCAATAAACACAATGAATTGGCTAGTTTTCCTAACTTGTTTCTTTTCTGGTGGAAATTTGAAGAAAAGCATTGATTTTTATTATTTATTTTAATTGGAGGCCACTTACTTACAATATTGTACTGGTTTTGCCATACATTGCTACGAATCTGCCCTGGGTGTACAGGTTTTCCCCACCCTGAAGCCCCTCCCCCCTCCCTCCCCGTACCATCCCTCTCGTCATCCCAGTGCACCAGCCTCGAGCATCCTGTATCCTGCACTGAACCTGAACTTTCGATTCGTTTCACATATGATAGTATCCGTGTTTCAATGCCATTCTCCCAAATCATCCCACCCTCTCCCTCTCCCACAGTCCTTAATTCTGTTCTGTACATCTGTGTCTCTTTTGCTGTCTCACATACAGGGTCATCATTACCATCTTTCTAAATTCCATATATTTGCGTTAGTATACTATATCGGTGTTTTTCTTTCTGGCTTACTTCATTCTGTATAACAGGCTCCAGATTCATCCTCCTCATTAGAACTGATTCAAATGTAGTCTTTTTAATGGCTGAGTAATACTCCATCGTGTATATGTACCACGGCTTTCTTATCCATTTATCTACTGATGGACATCTAGGTTGCTTCCATGTCCTGGCTATTATAAACAGCTCTGTGATGAACACTGGGGTACACGTGTCTCTTTCTGTTCTGGTTTCCTCAGTGTGTATGCCCAGCAGTGGGATTGCTGGGTCATAAGGCAGTTCTATTTCCAGTTTTTTAATGAATCTCCACACTGTTCTCCATAGTGGCTGTACTAGTTTGCATTCCCAACAGTGTAAGAGGGTTCCCTTTTCCCTGCACCTTTTCCAGCATTTATTGCTTGTAGACTTTTGGATCACAGCCATTCTGACTGGCCTGAGATGGTACCTCATTGTGGTTTTGATTTGCATTTCTCTGATAATGAGTGATGTTGAGCATCTTTTCACGTGTTTGTCAGCCATTTGTATGTCTTCTTTGGAGAAATGTTAGTTCTTTGGCCCATTTTTTGATGGGGTTGTTTATTTTTCTGGAATTGAGCTGCAGGAGTTGCTTGTATATTTTTCAGATTAGTTGTCAGTTGCCTCATTTGCTATCATTTTCTCCCTTTCTGAAGGCTGTCTTTTCACCTTGCTTAGAGTGTCCTTTATTGTGCAGAAGCTTTTAATTTTAATTAGGTCCCATTGGTTTATTTTTGCTTTTATTTCCAAATTCTGGGAGGTGGGTCATAGAGGATCCTGCTGTGATTTATGTCAGAGAGTGTTGTGCCTATGTTCTCCTCTAGTTTTATAGTTTCTGGTCTTATGTTTAGATCTTTAATCCGTTTTGAGTTTATTTTTGTGTATGGGGTTAGAAAGTGTTTTAGTTTCATTCTTTTACAAGTGGTTGACCAGTTTTCCCAGCACCTCTTGTTAAAGACATTGTCCTTTCTCCATTGTATAGTCATTGTATATTCCCCTTTTGTAAAAGATAAGGTGTCCATAGGTGTGTGGATTATCTCTGGGTTTTCTATTTCGTTCCTTTGATCTATATTTCTGTCTTTGTGCCAGTACCACACTGTCTTGATGACTGTGGCTTTGTAGTAGAGCCTGAAGTCAGGCAGGTTGATTCCTCCAGTTCCATTCTTCTTTCTCAAGATTGCTTTGGCTATCTGAGGTGTTTTGTTTTTCCATATAAATTGTGAAATTATTGGTCCTAGCTCTGTGAAAAATACCGTTGGTATCTCGATAGTGATTGCGCTGAACACACAGGCTGCTGTGGGTGAAAATACGGAGCCTCGTGGATTCACGAGTCATCCTCCTGCAGGGGCCACGCTCATCCTCTCTGCATCCTTCCAATCACAGTCCACGTGCTGCCGAAGCGAGCACTCATTGTTCTTTTGATGAATTGTGGGGGGAAAAGGGGTCTCCCCATCCTATTCCTCTGCCATCTTAGGAAGCCCCAAGAAAGCACTGATATTTAAAACGTTATTTTGATATGGAATATAAAATCAAAAGATGAGAAATATTTGTCAGTTATTTCATAGTGATTGAGTATTCCAAGGATCCAGTACCAATCACAGTGTGTAATTAGATATTCCTTTCCATTGCTTTTTGACTGGTCATTACTTACTAAACAGTAATTTAAGAAGCAGGCGCTTGTTTTCAGATGTGTTTAAAAGCTGTTGAAATCACCAAGGGTATGATGAGGTATGGACTGGGAGGTGACCACTTTGCTTCCAGACTGTTGTCTTAGACTGAGACACTGACGTCTGTTCAAAAGCCCCGATTAAGAGTGGAGCAGGAGGTTGGCAGAGCCTGAATGATGTGAGGGTTCTGTGAAATGAGGCACCCGGACCACGAGACGCAGGGTCCACGGCGTGGGGAGAACTCAGCCACCTGACATCGGACAGAGCCAATTCTCCTGGTCCTCAGAGCACCTCTGAGACGTAGCTACTGCTGCGCCCCTGCTTCCAGGGGGCAAGGAAGCCAGAGAGCCGCACGACCTCCCCAGGGTCACACGGGGGAAGCCCGGAGTGCGTGCTGGCGGCAGTGTTGGCACGTTGCCCTGAATGGCTGTGTTGCTGTTTGGTTGTAAGTTGTGTCTGACTCTTTGCGACCCCATGGACGGTAGCCCACCAGGCTCCTCTGTCCATGGGATTGTCCAGGCAAGAATACTGGAGTGGGCTGCCATTTCCTTCACCAGGGGATCTTCCCACAAAGAGATCAAATCCTCGTCTCTAACACTGGCAGGTGGATCCTTTGCCACTGTGCCACCTGGGAAGCCTGTGCTTTACTCATTCATTCAATGTAGCTGAAACCTGAGAAACCAGATTGAAGGTTAATTGCACACATTCATTTGTGCATTACACAAGTAACCGTCATGATCAGTGCTGGGGTTTGGTGCGGTGGAGAAGCCCGCTGTCGGCCGGGTCTGTTTCTGTGTCCATGTGACTCCATTATTCCGTCTCTCCTAGTCTTTCAAAGATGCCTGCCGCGTGTTCCACCAAGCAGAGATGGAAGAGCTGGACTTCATCGGCGCTTCGGAGGAGTCCAGGAGGCGCATAAACACCTGGGTGGCCGAAAAGACGGGAGGTGAGGACGTGTCCCTACTTCTGTTTGCACAGAATCCGACTCCTTTTCCATCAGTTTCTTCTCAAGACCATCGAATGTAAACAGAAATGGCTTTTTTCTCTAAAGAACTGAAACTTTCCAATCCTCTTCTGAAATTTCATCAGCAATCAATTGCTCTAGCTTCCCCGCCTCATCAATCCTCGGTGCCCCTCTTCCAGAGCAAACACACTTTGACTTGTGGCTGTTGCAGTTAAAGTTCCTATAGCCTGGCTTTTCGCAAAGGGCGGAAGGAAGACTCTGGATGAGGCCCCACCTGCCTGCCTGTCCAGCAGAGCGGGTGCTCTGGGGGTCGCTGAGCGTCTCTGCAGGACACGCGGTCAAGCCCTGGGCCACCTGTGCCTCGTTTCCGTGCCCTCCACACTGACTCGACCTCTCCCCTTCCGGAGGGTCCCCTCAGCTGTAGACCGAACATGTCTTTTTCAGTCCTTGTGAATAATTCTGCCCTTACTATGTGTTCATTTTATGTGTTTTATGCAACTCATGGTGTTTTTCTGAGCGGAGACTTTAAGGGTTTTGACCCTGATCTTGCTTTCGGGGCCAGGCTCCCTGCATGGGTTTCCCTGGTGGCTCAGATGGTAAAGAATCCACCTGCCAATGCAGGATGGGCGGGCTGGATCCCTGGATCTCCATTTCCGGAGAAGGAAATGGCAACCTGCTCCAGCGTTCTTGCCTGGGGAGCCCCACGGACGCAGGAGCCTGGTGGGCTACAGCCCATGGGGTCACAAAGAGTGGGACCCAACTTATCGAGGAAACAGAAGACTTGCTGCACGTGGTTGTCTGGGGGACAGTGAACCCTCTGGTCTGTGCACTGACTCCTCCAGGGGAGGGGCCAGTAACTACTGTGCCCAGCACCTCACCAGGAAACCCTGTTCGCTAACTGGTTTTTTAAATCTTCTTTGCAGATAAAATTAGAGACTTGCTCTCTGCAAATTTGGTTAACCCCATGACCCGTCTGGTTCTTGTGAATGCCATCTACTTCAAGGGAAACTGGGATAAACAGTTTAACAAAGAAAACACCAGGGAAAGGCCATTCAAAGTCAGCAAGGTGAGCAAGAATGTTTCATAAAGTGAAGGAGGTTCTTGGAAACGGTCCCTGGGGTCCTGTTCATTTTCAGAACGGGCGAGGAGGCTGACCTTAAGGAGCTTGAGCCTCTTGTGGCCTTGCTGGCCCAGATGTGGATTCGGGCAAACCCTGGCTTTCTCTCCCCCTGCTCCTCCTCTGCTGTATCATCAGGGGCGGTCCATGTGGCAGAACTTCCTTCCGTCTTGTATCACATATCCCATGGGGCAGCTCGCAGGTCTCTTGTCCTTCCAGCACCCCCGAGACCCAGTTCAAATTCCTATCGTGGCTGTGACACTCCATGGGCCTGGATCCTACCATCTGACCCCTCTCGTTAGGAGCGACCTATACAGCCGCCTATCTCTGCAGGGCCGTCCAGGAGCCTCCCTAGCGTCTCCCAGCCCGGGTCCTGGTTCCTGTGCCCTCCTCTGAGCTCTCACAGAGCCCGTGGCCTCTCACTGTGGCTCTGAGCCCCCGAGCCCCTCGGCCCGTGTGCAGGACCCGGGAGGTTACTTGGAAGTTTCCTTGAGGACGGTGGCTGGGCCGAGAGTGGCGGGGTAGGAAGCACACGTCAGATTGCTCTGTGGTTCTAATCACTGTGTCTGTTTACTCCGGCTGTGCCGGGTCCCCTTGCCGCTCAGCCCCTCCTGCAGCTGCCGTGGCGGAGGCCCTCTTGGCTCGGGGCTCGGGCTTCTCCTGCTGGTGCTCCTCTTGGTGCAGAGCTCGGGCTCCAGGCCCGTGACCGCAGGAGCTGTGCTCCCGGGCTCTCAGCCCAGGCTCAGTAGTTGTGGCCCCTGGGCTTAGAAGCCCCTGGGCTGTGGGCTCTTCCCAGGCCAGGGCTGGAGCCTGTGTCTCCTGCACTGGAAGGCGGATTATTGACCCCTCAGCCACCAGGGCAGCCCTGTTGTCTTTAAAACCAGAGCAACATGGTTCCTGACGGGTCAGCTGTGGGCGGGAGGGACAGGCGCCCAGGACACGCCAGGGTTTGACGGCGGGATGCGTGTGTCGCCCTGAGCAGAGGGGGGAAAGTGTAGATGGAGCAGGTGGAGGGGAACACGGGCCGCCAGTGCGCGAGTGACCTGGAGGCTCCTTTGCGTCCAGATGCAGCTGTCAGGCCGGCAGGGGCCGGGGGCGAGGTCCTGCCGGGAGTGTCCGGGTGGAGCCCTCCTGGGTCAGAGGAGAGCAGCAGCCTGAGGCCTGAGCAGCGGGAACCAGGGGTGGGAGCTGGAGCCGCGCAGACGAGCCGATGCCGCGGAGCTGGGGTGCGTCTGGAAGACAAGACAGTGTGGGCGCAGGTGGGCAGCTCTAATGAGTCGTCCAGTGTGTCCACAGGTATGTTTCAGTTAACGTTTATCCATTTTCTTTATAGAACCTGAAGAAACCTGTGCAAATGATGTTCAAGAAGTCCACCTTTAAAATGACCTACATTAGCGAAATAAGCACCCAGATTCTGGTGCTTCCCTACGTCGGCCACGAGCTGAACATGATCATCCTGCTGCCCAGTGAAAGCACTGACCTGAACACGGTAACCAGGCAGCCGGGGCCTGGGGCCTGGGGTATCACTGGGACCCCTGCCTGGCACTGGGCTCTGGGAACCTGTCTGCAGAGGGCAGGCTGCCCCGGGCAGGCAAGGTGCAGTGTGTGGGTCACAGCAGAAGGTCCCCAGGGCAGGGCTGCTGCAGACCCTGAGATCTCCCACCTTCTCCTCCAGGTGGAGAAGGCCCTGACCTACGAGAAATTCGTCGCGTGGACGAAGCCGGATGCGATGGTCGAGGACGAGGTGGAGGTGTTTCTTCCCCGGTTCTCGCTGGAGGAGAGTTACGACATGGAGTCCGTCCTCCGAGACCTGGGCATGACAGATGCGTTTGATGCGGCCCGGGCTGACTTCAGCGGGATGTCATCCCAGCAAGACCTGCACCTGTCCAAGATTGTGCACACGTCCTTCGTGGAGGTCACTGAGGAGGGCACGGAGGCCTCGGCTGCCACAGTGGCCAGAATCACCCCGAGAATCCTGAGGGTCGTGCCCCGGTTCTGTGCTGACCATCCCTTTCTCTTCTTCATCCAGCACAGCAAGACCGGGGCCATCCTGTTCTGCGGGCGCTTCTGCTCTCCGTGACGAGGCGGTGGGGGCCCCCGGGTACTCCTCACCGCTCTCCCCGATCTCTGCTAAGAGTTGAAACTCCAACTGACCTTAACGAAAGTCCATAAATAAAGGGCTGAACAAGACCGCCTGTGTGTGTGTCTGTGTTTGTGTATCTGTCTGTGTGTGTGTGTGCGCTTGTCCGTGTGTGTCTGTGTGTATGTCTATGTGTGTGCGCGCACGGCTGTGTGAGTCTGTGTGTGTGTGTCTCTGTTTCTGTGTGGGACTGTGTGTTGGGGGGGGTCTGTGGGTCTGTCTGTGTGGGTCTGTGTGTGTGTGTGTCTGTGTGTCTGTGAGTCTGTATGTGTGTGTTTTCATGTCCCGTGCCTTCTTGGAGGTACAGCTCCCATTGGAGGCGGGCGCTTGGTGGTCCCCCCGGTGGGGAGCACTGGCTGCCTGCTCTCTGGGTCCTCCCTCCGCCCGCCCCGTCCAGGCCCTTGGGGAGAGCACTCTGCTCTGGGCCTGGAAGGATGAGCGGGCTTCCCTGTCTCCTCTGCTCAGTGGCCCTGCTCCTGAGACCAGTGAAGCAGAGGCTACGGCAGCCCTGGGGAGGGGGGGCGAGCTTCAGAGACCCCCGAACATGAGCCCTCCAGAAACCAGCAGAAGAGGGAGGGCCGTGGACCCAGACCAGGAGAAGTCCGTCCCCGAGCCCCTGTGTCTGCATTGGCTGGTCTGTGGTCAGAGGCCTGTTCAAGTGCTTGACCGTCCACACTCCCTGAGCATGTCCAGTTGCCCCCAGGGGTCAGAGATGAGCAGACACGTCCTGTTCACGGGATGGGGGTGGTTCTGACCAACTCGTGGAAGCACGCCGTGGGACTTTCCATCGTGAAGCTGGTTCAGGAGGTAAAGAGGCGGCTAAGGTTTCAACCAGTTCATTCTAAAGGAGGTCAGACCTGAATATTCATGGGAAGAACTGATAGTGAAGCTGAAGCTCCAACACTTCGGCCCTTGATGCGAAGAGCTGACTCATTTGAAAAGACCCTGATGCTGGGAAAGACTGAAGGCGGGAGGAGAAGGGGACGACAGAGGATGAGATGGTTGGGTGGCATCACTGACTCAATGGACTTGGCTTTGGATGAACTCCGGGAGTGTGTGAAGGACAGGGCAGCCTGGCGGGCTGCAGTCCATAGGGTCACAAAGAGTCGGATACAACTGAGCGACTGGACAACACGAAAGATGGAGGCGAAAGACGCGGCCAAACTACTGTTCTGAGCAGAGCAAGACAGTGCGTTCGTGTTTAAAAGCCACTTCCTCGCTTCTTACCTGGTTCCTCCGCCAACTGTGAAATAGATGTCCAAACACTGAGTACCACTTACTAAGATCCTCCTTATTTGTCCTGAGCTGTGACTTTGAAAATGACCTGTCACAGAATCATAAGCTGACTTTCATGATCACCTTGTAATAACATAAAAGTCCTTACCAGTCAATCATAAAAAGATTAAAGAAGTCTTAATCCTAAAAAAGAAAAAAAAAGGAACTTTAAGCAATTTATCATAAAGACATTGCAGGTGGGCCCTTCACATTAAGGGCAGCTCTTCTCCACGCAAAACACACGCCAGTAAGAAGCATACACATTACCCAGGACCCCGAGCGGGCACAGGCGTCCAGGAGCCACACTCACAGCGCTGGGGCATCCGGGCCCGGCCACCCCGCCTCCTGCCTCGCTTAGGCCGGTGCCGCAGACCCACTGCCCCACAGGGACTGAGCATGGTAGGAGCAGGCTGGGCAGACCGCGTGCTGGGGCTCAAATACCTGGGCTGGAGGGGCGGGGCGGGGCGGGGCGGGACGACCGGAGGGCGGGGCAACATCAGACCTCCCCAGGAGGCGCAGCATCTTCCTACCCCCGAAGCCCCACTGGGTAGCAGAGCTGGAAACCCCCAAGCTCTATGGGTTGGAAGCTGATTGTACGGAGGACTCTATCAGGTCACAATGGACTGGGTGCAGGGGGAGAGCCCAGGGGCCCCTAGGACTCGGCTCTGGGGACCAGGGCACAGCCAGGCTGGCCTGAGCCTGGGCAGCACAGCAGTGACGGGATGGTGCCCAGAGCTGATGCGGGCGGGCATCACAGGGTGTGAGAACCAGGGGACTGGGGGCCAGGGGCCAGGAAAGGAGTGGAGATGCAGGAGCTGTTTCCGAGTCTAACCAGGTAACTGTGCTCACTGTGATGTGACCAACGGGAAGGAGCCTGCCGGGCAAGGGGAGGGCCAGGGTCTCACGCAGCATTGCTGTGCTCAGTGGCCAGTCATGCCAGACTCCTTGAGACGCCACGGACTGTCGCCCACCATGGACGGAAAATCCCCCTGTAGGATGTTCATTTCCTGCTCCAGGGGAATCTGCTGACCCAGGGAGCAAACCCGCATCTCCTGTCAAAGACGACCCATGGTGCTTGCGGAGCATCAAGTGAAGGTGCCCAGGAGACAAGTAGGAACAGAGCAGGATGTGGGACGCAGGTGCAGGAGCCGCATGCGGGATTCACCGGCCCAGCTGCGCCTGTGTGTCAGAGTCATAGCTGAGGCCAGAGCTGAGCCCCCGGCAGAGGGAGAGTGAGCGTCCCTCCGTCGAGTCCGACTCTGTGACCCCATGGACTGTAGGGTTGGTGTATAGAAATCTGCAGGCCAGAATGCTGGAGTGGGTAGCATTTCCCTTCTACAGAGGATCTTCCCAACCCAGGGATTGAACCCAGGTCTTCCTCACTGCAGGCGGATTCTTTATCAGGTGAGCTAATCAGCACTTACAAACTGAAAAGGGCTCCTAGCCAGGAAGACTGAGGAGGAGAAGGGCAGGTAGAAGCTGACTGGAGTGTCCAGAAGGGGCCGGTACTGTCTGCTTTGACTGAGGAGGAAGTGGAGAGTTAGGAGGGTCAGGGGCTGCTCCTCCCCGCAGATCAACACTGCCCTAACAAGCCCGAGTCGAAGGGAATCAGAGGGACAGGGAGGAGGGAGAGGGAGGAGGGAGAGGGAGAGGGAGGAGAGAGAGGGAGCATGCTGGCCCGACCCACAGGAACTGGAAGGATGTTTGTGTTCTAAGGACAGAATGGAGATGAGCGAGTCGCGTGCCTCCTGAATGGTGACAATCAGAAACAACTGTAAAATATTAGGAAATTAGGAAACTCTAAACCGGAAAACGATTATTTTGTCAAGAGTATAAGAGCGAGGGGTTCCCTGGTAGCTGAGCTGGTAAAGAATCTGCCTGCAATGCAGCAGACCCTGATGATTCCTGAGCTGGGAAGATCCCCTGGAGAAGGGAATGGCTCCCCACTCCCGTATTCTGGCCTGCAGAATTCCGTGGACAGAGGAGCCTGGCTGGCTACAGGGCCTGAGGTCACAAAGAGTCAGACACGACTGAGCAACTTCCACGTTCACAAGAGCGAAGCAAAGCAACGCTGCTTTTTCTAGCTTGGTAAGTATTTATTTTAGGTCTTTAGTGGCTCCGATGAAATTTGTACTTTCCAGCTGCTCGTGTCGACCCAACACCTGGAAGACAGGTGCCTGCAGGTGAGGTCTAGAGGCACAGAGGGGCTTCATCCAAGCGTGAATCACCTGAAACCTGGAAGATGTTCTTCAGAATATGGATCCAGTTACTTAATTGCTATTTATTTTGCAGTTATGCTTTCACTTAAAATCTGAGTTAAATTAAGGGAATCTTGTGACTCAAGATTTTTTAACATTGCTGATAAAATTTTGAGATATAGTGAAATAACTGAATAGAAGTCCCCCCGCCCTTACTTTTTCTCTTTCCTTTTCTCATCTAGAGACACTCACTTTCACTGGAATCACCTGGTGACTCATGTCACAAGAAGTGAAGGGCAAGACGAGTCAGGGCCTGCGGTCCCGGACGGGGCCCGCCACCGGGCCCCGTCACGGACGGGAGTTGCGTGAATCTTCGTGAGAAGCTCCGGGAACTGCCTCCTCAAATGCCGAGAGTGCTAGTGGCTTGATCAGAGCAGTCCTCACTGGGCCCTGCGGCAACGAAGGCGCCAAAACGAAACAGAAACTGTGCACACAGGGCTCGGCTGTCACGAGGCCCATTTCCGCCGGTCTGCCCTGCCTGGGTTGCGCCGAAACCACCCAGGTGCTGCCACCCGGGCAGGGGTGCCTGGGGCCGGGGCCTGAGATGGGGCCTGCTCTGTAGGGCATGGCCTTGGAGCTTCAGGAGGGCGCCTTCTCGGCCAGGCCTAGTGCTCTGGGAGCGGGATGGCCTGGAAGACGTGCTGGGTTTCCCACGAAGGGCAGGAGGTCACATTCCAAAATGCAAGCTTGCGTCTGTTGACCTGAAGCAAACAGACCGCAGGTGTTTCTGCAGCAAAGTTCAGTTCAGTTCGGCTCAGTTCGGCTCAGTCGCTCAGTCGCGTCCCATTCTTTTCGACCCCATGAATCGCAGCACACCGGGCCTCCCTGTCCATCACCAAAGCTGGGTTTATTCAGTTCGGGATCAGCAGGGAATGGCAGTGAAGGCTCTCTGCTGTGGCGGCCACGTGCCAGACCCCACCTGGCAAGGGAAGGAGCAACTTTCATCGAGGGGACAGGGCCGGCGGCTGGGTGAACAGAGCCTGGGCTTCTCACGGCCCAGTCCTGGCGGGAAGGCAGGGCTCGCTTCCTTCCACCGAGGGGCCCCTGTGGCTGCAGGGCGAGAGTGCCCCCTGCTGGTCCCCTCTGTTGACCCAGGGTTTCCATCATTAAGTTTCACAGGCGTCTGGACGAAAGTCAAAAGGGACATGGGATAGGCATTTCCCCCTATTGCTGCTCGGGAGCGTGCTCAGAACATTTTCCTTCTTTCTGAGGAAAGCAAGCAGTTTCAGCACTTTCTAGGGGTCCATCTGCCCGTAGGTCGCCCACCCACCAGCCCCTCATCAGGAGGGGACAGAGCTCACCGGGGAGGGAAGTGCTCCGCCTCTGGCCGCCGCCCCCCTCTCCCTGCCAAGTCGCAGCAGCGCACACGTTGCCCCCCTTCCAGGGCCCCCGACTCCGAAGGCAACGTGAGAGCTGCACAGGACCTGGGACCGCCCCTCCTGTGAGCCGTCTGGGCCACGCGGCCGGGCAAGCCCTGGGCCCGTCTACAGAGTATTCTCAGATGACGTGCTGACCGCGCATCACCTGTAATGGCCTTTTACCCAAACACCCAGAATTCATGAAACGCCCACGGTGACACCATCAGCCGGGGCGATGACTAATTATTTCGTTCTTTCCACAAACCTTTTTTTTTTTAATGTGTAACTTCAGAATTTCTCTTTTTTTCTTTTTCATTTTATGTATGCATTCGGCCGCATGGAGTCTTAGTTGCTGTACTCAGGGTTGCCCCGAGGTGGGTGGGATCTAAGGTCCCCATCCAGGGACTGAACCCGTGTTCTCTGCATTGGAAAGCAGATTCTTCACCACTGGACCCCAGGGAAGGCCCCCTTCCACAGCCTGCGATCAAGCACCAGCTGGAGGCCAGAAGCTGCCCTGGGGTCTGGGGACGTCACGGTAGGAGACAGAGTCTCGGCCTCGGGGTGCCAGATAGACGTTGTGAGATAGTAGAAGAAAACGCGACTCGTGTCTGCCACCGGCCCTGGCACAGAGTCCCCGAAACGCTGGAAATTCTCTAAGTGATAAGAACGCGGGGAGTCTTCTGCTCTAGAGTTTGGCCTCTGACCCTGGCTGCTGACACGGCGCTCCTGGAGCCTGCGTCATTTCCTGGGTGATGGACGTGTCTCCGGTTCGCACGCGATGACTCTGTGTGGAGCTTAGCATGAGGGCTGCCCCCCAGGAAGGCCAAGCCACAGTGAGAAGCTTGGAAACTTCAGCCTCACCCCACATCCTCTCGGGAAGGGAGACGGTCTGGAAATGGAGTTAATAATTGATCAAGCCTCTGTATATAAAATCCGAATAGTGTGGGGCCTGGGGAGCTTCCAGGTGGATGAGCACATCCACCCAGGGAGGGGACACAGCCTAAGTCCATGGGGACAGAGGCTCTCGGGACCCGCCCAGACCTCACCCTGTGGGGCTCTTTATTAGTGTCCTGTATCACATCCTTTAGTAAACAGGGAAAGAGAAGTAAGCCTTTCTCTGAGTTCTAGGAGTCAGCCTAGCAAGTTAATCAAACCTGAGGAGGGGATCCTGGCTGGGAACCTCTGATTTGTCATCATATCAGACAGGAGCTCTGGGTCACCTGCGACAGACTGGTACTTGGGGGACAACCGAGCGGCCTTGCGGGGCTGAGCCCTTAGCCTCTGGGATCTGACCCTGTCTCCAGGTACAAAGCGTCGGAGTCAACTTACACTGCAGGACGCCTAGCTGATGTCGTGGGAACTGACTGGTGTGGGAAAGCCTCCCGCACATTTCACCACCAGAAGAGTCAGCAGGGAAATGTTTTGTGTGAGGAATGAGGAAGAGAGGCCCTGGGAGGGAGGAACTGGGTTCTTCCCCATTTGGGGAAAGACTGAACTGAGGTTTCTCCCCGCACAGACATGCAGATATTGGATGTGGTGTGGCTTAGCAACTAAGCCACAGTGCTGTGGTGACGCTTGTTTGAGGGGCAGTGTGAGTAGACACAGCAGGAAGCCTGGCTGGAGACTCGGCGAGGGATCCCGAACCACTGCCCTCGGCGGAGATGCGAAGGCGAGGGTGAGCCCAGAGGACGCGGGAGGAGGGGCTTCCAAGCCAGCGACGGGAAAACGAAAAAGTGCACGTGGCCGGGGAGACACGCAGGTTACTGCTGCTGGACCACAAACACGAGGCAGTTCGGGCCGGCCACCTACGAAGGGCCTCATGGGTCAGGCCTGCACGTGCGGGTGTTATCCGACGGGCTGCGGGAGTCCCTGGAGGATTCCGAGCGCTGGGGTCACCCAGCAGAGCGGTGCATCGGAAGATGGCTCTGCAGCAGCGCAGGGGCGGAGGCGGAGGTTTGCTCCCCGGCACGGGGTGTCCGTGCAGCGGTGCTTCAGAGGAAAGGCGGCAGCCGGTGGGCAGGGCCGTGCCTGGAGCCTGGGGCCTGGAAGGAAGAGCTGATGAGGCGACCTGGTCAGGCCCCAGGGTCGCTGGAAGGAGGAAGGGGAAGGAGGCTCCAGCGGGACTTGCAGAGATGAACGGCGGAGACACTACACTAAGCTTGTTTCACTTCTCCCTGTAACAAAAGGCGTTCGCAGAGCCTGATGGTTATCTCTGTTCCTAAGGCCTGGGAAAAACACAGGCCATGTGCATCTGCGCTGAGGCAGAACACGGAACATCAGCATAAGCGTCTCCACTTAAAGCCTCTTTATTTAAACAGCCCAACATGAATTTAAAATGCACACATATGTATCTTTGGGATGACTGCTCAAGATCATGGCTTTTAATTGGTTCTTGTTAAACACTTCCTGATTTCAGGTTTAACCAGAGAGAAGTAGTTATGGAAATGAGAATGAATGAACCAGTCTCCCTGGAACACAGTTCCCATAAGCGCAGGAGAAGCAGCTTATTTAGAGCTTAGGTGAGAAAGAGTCGAAAGGAAGATTGAGTAGAATGCGAAATTTTTTTGAAATTATTAATAATTCTACAATTATTTACACTTTTAAAATTATTAATTTAAATTAATAGGTTATCAGTTTAAAATTCATGAATTTTTAAAAATTATGATAATTCTACAAGCAACAGGAAGACATTCGCATTTTTTGAGTATTGTGTGACAAGGAAAAGCAATGATTCAGGAAACATAATTCCCATAATATTTGGAATGACCAGAATATGGGAGAGTCTATTGCAGGAAATAAATTAAGAAATTGTGGTATCATTATGAGGTCGTATTGGCCTGAATTAAATTATACATAATTCTTAACTCCTCAAGTTCCCTCACTGACTCCCCACAAACCAAATATCTCACTTTAATGTTAAGTTTTTTAAAAAGGAAAAGGAAAACCTCCTGACAGATTCCAGGATCAGGTAGCCCCCTGGCAAATTCTCACACTAACCCTTCTCATATTCTTACAGGAAACTGGGGCGGGGGCTTGTGAATTCATAGGCCAACACCAAAGCAAGACACAGACACCACGGGAAAATACAACTACAAAACAATATTCCGTATGAATATTGATGCAAAAGCCTCAGCAAGATACTGGCATATTGCATCCAACAAGATATTAAAGGAATTACGCATCATGACCAAGAGGGACTTAGTCCAGGGATACAATGGTGACTCAGCATAGGAAAGTCTATCCCTGTCACACATCACATGAATAGTACGAAGAGGAAAAAAAAACCACACATGATCATTTTGTGAAAACAAATAAAAAGAAACCTCATTTAAAGCATCTATGGTCAACTGATTTCATTCAACGGGGAATGGACGTTCTCTTCCGTAGGTGATTCTGGACAACTGGATTTCCATACTCAAGAATGAAGTTCTCCCCTTACAAAAATAACTCAGAATTGATCAAAAACCTAAATATAAGAACTCAACTATAAAACTGTTTGAAGAAAACACAGGAGTAAACGTCCAGGACCTCTGGACTTGGCAATGGGCTCTTAGATATGACACCACAAGTTCAAGATAAAAACAAAAAATAGATGCACTGGATTCATCAGAATTGAAAAACTGTATGTGTCTAAGGACATCATCAAGAAAGAGACACCGGAAACCAAGCTTGGATTAGGGGCCGCCCCGAGGCACACGGGCTCAGGAGTGCCGCGTGCTCGCTGCTCCGAGCCGCGTCCGGGTGCGCCAGAGGCTGCTGCAGCCCCTGTGGGGCAGCGGCCTCCCTCCCGCGGCTCTCGCTGCTGCCCGCTGCTGTGCGTGGCTCTGAGCAGTCAGAGCGCCGCACGTCTTGGCACGCCTCCGATTCTCAGCTCCTTCAGGAACAGGCTCTACTGTTGCAGGGAACGCGGCTTCGGCTTACGCTTTTTTTTTAACCTTATGAGAAATGAACAACCTCCCACGCCCCTGCACCCCCTTTCAGCCCTGTCACTGGGGACACTTACCTTTAATTCAGTATCATAGTTCAAGGTGGGCTCTGGAGCCAGGGTGCTTTGCATCTTCATTAGACTCGTTGGACCTCAGTTTTCTCATCTGTGAAGTGGAAAGAACAATAGTAACTGCATTATGGTGCTGCCATTGGGACTAAGTCAGCTCATCCACCTAAGGAACGTAGCACCCTGTGGGCACTCAGTAAGCACTGGGTTAGTGCTAACGGACCGAACCTGCACTATTCTTATTTCTGGTAATTACCCAGAAATATCAAGTGCCGTTCTAGCTTGTCCTTGAATAGCAGAGAGACTTACTCAGCTCATATCCTCTCACCCAACACTTATCAGGAAGTAGGAAGATAAGTCATAGAACAGAAGCTTGCTTAACTCTATTTGCAATTCCAGCAGTACAGTCTTGAAAGTACCCTTTACTTCTAACTTTTAAGCAAGTTTCACCCACCATAGGTCACTGTGCACCGTGAGGGCCCAATATCTGTATTCCCACAGTGGCCAAAACACTCTGATTGGTTTGGGGTAGAAACAGGGAGTTATAGGTTTTCTTGGGTCCAAGTACATGCAAAAGTAATTTCAAAAAGCATGCTGAATTTGCCAGTATTTGATTGTCAAGTAACTGCTGAATTGTTGTTCAGTCGCTCAGTCACGTCCCACTCTTTGTGACCCCATGGACTGCAGCATGCCAGGCTTCCCTGGAGTTTGCTCAACTCATGTCCGTTGAGTCGATGATTTAAAATAAGTTAAAGTCTGAGATGCCTGCATTCTCATTTTTAATGAGTCAGTTATTCATGGCATGACTGGCCACTGAATATCAAACCCTATCTAGTCATACGGTTCTTTACTTGAATCTGGTCTCCAGATTACCATTTGGTTGGCACATTATCCACTTACGACTTATTAATGAAAAGGCCAGTTCATGACATGTTGCCATTAGAATTCCAGCCACAGCATTTGAGGAATCAAGACCGATCACTCTTGACAAGCAGCGGGTCTTCCCAAAATACCACAGGAAGCGAAACTTCTCAGAAACCAGGGGTTTTGTATGGGAATCATCATCATAGCTAATTTCCTAACGAAACTGGCCAGGGCGATGTCTTCTAGTTACATTTGCGAGAAGCCGCTATGTTGCTGCTTGAGATTTCTGGGTTTGGATGAGCTTCAAAGGGAGCCAAGGGACACCCTGGAGACATGAGACGTCTGCTCATCCTGAAATGTCAGAAGAAACCGGAAAAGACCCAGACAACCAGCCTGTTCCCTGAGCAAAGATGAGGCCTGCAAACCGTCCTCCAGCTCTTTTCCTCGGGAACGCAGCAGCAAGCTAGACGCCACTGTAGGAGGGAGCTAAGCAAAACGCTGGCTGCTTTCAGAGGAACAGGACCCTCCCCCCCAAAAGTGAAAGACAACCTACAGAACGGGAGAAAATGCCTGCAAATTATAAATCTGATAACATCCAGAATATATACAGAACTCCTATTACTCAACAACAAATAGACAAACAACCCAGTTACATAATGGACAAAGGATCTGTATAGCTATTTCATCAAAAATAAATGGCCAGTGAGCACAAGAAAAGATTCTGAACATTAGTCACCAGGGAAACGCAGAAAAAAAGCCACAGTGAGACATTAGGAGAAACATTAGGAGAGCTAAAGCAATAATTAAAAAAGCAGCGTAACAGATGCTGACGAGAAACGTAGAGAAATCAGTCGGAACGTAAAGCGGTGGACGGGCGTGTTAGTCTCTCAGTCGTGTCTGACTCTTTGCAACTTCATGGACTGCAGCCAGTCCATGGAATTCTCCAGGCAGGGAACTGGAGTGGATTGCCATATCCTACTCCAAAACAGTGGAACCGCTGTGAAAACCAGCTTGGCAGTTCCTTAAAAAAGCAAAACAGCTGCTACATGACGCTGCAATTTCACTCCTTGGTATACACCTAAAAGATGTTTTAAAAGGGACTCAGGCACTTGTGCACCAATAATTATTTCAGCATTATTCACAACAGCCAAATGACCCAAGTGTCCATCAACCTATGAAAGGTTAAAATGACATATGAAAGGATAAAATGTGGTATATGCATAAAATAGAATAGCATTCAGCAGTAAAAGGGAATGAGGTTCTGATACATGTTACCATACGGATGAGCCTTGACAACATTGTGCTAAGTGAAGAAACCCAGAGCACAAGGCCGCCTGTTGCATGATCCCAATTGTATGAAACATCTGGAACAGGCAAGCTCATGGAAAGCAGAAAGGTTATCGGTACAGAGCCTGGGTGGAGAGGGGAGTGTGGAGTTACTGCTTAAAGATTAGTGAGTTTCTGTTTGGGGTGATGAAAAATTTTCAGAAGTAAATATAGTGACATTGCATAGCATTGTGAATGTAATTAATGCCACTGAATATCATCCATGCCACTGTGTACTCACAATGGTTGAAACGACAGATCTTTTGTTACAGAGATTTTACCACCATAAAAAGAAAAGATCAACTAGAGGGACTTACCTGGTGATCAGGAGATAGGGTTCCACATTCCCAATACCGGGGCCCGGGGTTTGATCCTTGGTGGGAGAATTAGATCCCACACGCCCAGCCCAGACCCAGTGCGGCCAGGCAGAGAGGTGGATACATATAATTACATATACAACCTGAGTTCTCAGGAAGTCTGTTTCCCAAAAGAAGGCGGATGCTGTTCGTAGAGGAAAGAAAAGCTGTTAAATAAAACCAAAAGGAACTACTTCCTTAGGAAAACGTTCAGCTACCTTGATCAGTCTTGAGGTAACCCTCGATATTAATTCTCACCTGAAACACAACATAAGGGGCAGCTGAGGGAAAGAAGTATGCAGCCGGCTTAACTGCCTCCCCTGCACCCGGACACTCGCCGGAGAGCCTCGGCCTATTTCTCCACTGCAAGGGGTGAAATGAACGCTCCACTCATGCCCCTTAGAGGTCACGCTTGCCGTTGATGCTGTATCTACACATCTCGTTTTAATAGCACCGCCTCTTCCTTAGGCTCACAGTAGCAAGGTCCTGTTTGCAGTAAACGCCAGACTAGCAGGGAAGCATATTTCTCTTCGCCAGAAGGGCCCCTATCCAATCCGCGGCTGGCGCTTTCACCATCCTGAAGACCCAGGCGAGCGCCGCCAGCTGACCTTGGCCGGAGGGCGACGTCCCCTCCGCACCTGCGATTCCCGCGCGCGGCCGCCAGATGGTGCTGCCTCTTCGCGGACTAGGGTCAAAGCGCGGCTGGACCCAGAAGCTCCCCGCCCCTGCGAGTTTTCAGAGGCGGGGTCGCACCTTGGTCTCCTTTCCCAGCACTTCCACCCCCACACCAGGGTCTGGACGGCTCCCGGGCTGGTTGCCTACGGCTCCACCGTCACCGGGAGGTCCGGCTGTTTTCCTTATTGGTCTTCACAGCACCCTGGTGGCTCAGTGGTAAAGAATCTGCCTGTCAAGGGAGAGATGCAGGTTCCATCCCTGGGTTGGGAAGATCCCCTGGAGGAGGAAATGGCAAACCCATCCAGTATTCTTGCCTGGGAAATCCCAGAGAAGGCTGGCAGGCTACGCAGTCCAAGAGGTCGCAAGAGTTCAACACAACTTTGCATAAACAACCACAACCTTGTGGCACCAAAGACGTGAACAACCCCCCTCCCAAGGGACAACAGCATCAGTCACCCCCCTTGGAAGGTTACCCCGGAGTCCCTGCATCCGCCTTTCTCAGTTGCAATCATCTCATGTGACTCAAAGAGGATTTGCGGACATCATCTCAGTCTGACGAGAAGAGGGAAGAAAACTAAGCCAGATCTCATCTTTGAGGACATTCTGGTACATTTGGAGATGTCTCCACAGCTTTTCCCTCAGGTAAAGGTCATTCTAAAATGAAAACGGCCCCCAGCACCTCCCAGGCTCATGAGACAAGGTGGCCTGTGTGCTGCTGGCCTGAGGGCATGTCACGCAGAGAGACCTTGTCCTCACTACAAACCCAGAAAGACACAGCCTCGGACAGAGCGCCTAGACGCTGCGGACGCCGCAGCTGTTGGCATCAGGAGTGTCATGCTCCAAGGGGAGCCAGCCTTCTCGCTCTCGGCCCATCCCGAAGGTGAAAGAGTTAGTCGCCCAGTGGTGTCCAACTCTTTGCAGCCCCATGGACCCTCTGCTCATGGAGTTCTCCAGGTGAGTGTACTGGAGTGGGCTGCCATGCACATCTCCAGAGTTTCTTCCAACCCAGGGCTCAAACCTGGGTCTCCTGCATTGCAAGCAGATTCTTTACCGTCTGAGCCACCAGGAGAGCCCCCAGGGCCATCCTGGGACACCAGAAATCAAGGCAGAGTTTGGGAGGGTCCTCCAGTGAGTCCCAATGGCAGGGGGGGTCTACGAATGAGGCGGTGCAGGCCGGAAAGTGCTGGAAAGAGAGAAAAGAGACAGTTGGCCCAAAGTGCCCACCAGCAGCCCTGCCGCACACGTCTGCAGGCTCCAGTTCGGTGCCTCTCTGCCTTCCGGGGATCTCCTTGGCCTTGAACCTACCTGTGCGCCCTTTACCCCCAGCCTCCCCAATAAGAACGTCAGGCCAGACCACAGAACAACGCCACCGCTTGAATGATCACTCACGGCACATTCCCATCAGCACGAGGTCCCTCTTAGAATCACAGCTGCTCACCAGAAAGCCGGCAACCCCAACCTGTTCTCCGTTTCTAGAAACTCATCTCAAGAAGATACATAAACGTGATCGTTCAGGGGGGATCCTCAGGGACTGGCATTTTCCTGGAGCGTATTTCTCTGCAGATTCGCCCCAGCTGCTGGGCCCCGATCGTTCATCCTTTTTACGGCTGAGTGTTCTGACCCCAAGTGGGCCTAGGGTCGGAGGCGGCGGGAGGGGCGGACACGGAGCCCCCACTTCCCAGAACTGCAAACCCTTCAGCCGCCGCAAAGCGGAGCCTCCCGGTCCAGCTCCCAGGGGCGAGGACAGGGCAGGGGCGGGGCGAAGGGCGTGTGGGCGGGGCTTATGCCGGGGCGGGACGCCCAGCGCGGGGAGAGGCCCAGACAGGTCGGGGGCGGGGCTGCGCGCCGGAGAGAGGCTGGCGGGGCGGGCCTCGGCGCTCGTGGGCGGGGCATGGGCGGGGCCCCGCCGGCCGAGCCCACGCGTCCAGCCCCGCGGGGCGCGTCCGCATTGTCCGCTCGCCACGCCTGTGAGTGCGTAGTCCGCGCGGCCGGATCGTGGCGTGGACGCCGGACGTTCTCCCAGAGGGAAGTCTCCTCCTGCCGGTCGTCTCGGGCCTTTTGGCCGAGGTGAGTGTCCGCGCTCTCCAGGGGCCGCTTCCCGGGCCAAGGTCTCCGCGGGCTTCCACCCCCGCTTCCCCGAGCTTCCCCCTGCACTTGCGAGGCCTGGCGCGCGGGTGAGCGCAGGCCCGTCGCTGCCCCCCCAGCCGCTGCCCTCCGCCCTGGACTCGGCCCGCGCGGACCCCACGCGCGGACGGCAAGGGGCCGCCTCGGGTCCGCTAGCAGGCGGCGCGGAGACCAGGCCTGGGCCCTCGGGGTTCCGGCTCGGCCTTTACCCCGGGTGCCAGGACCTTAGTCCCTGAGAATCTCAGCCAGGAAGTCCAAGAAGTGGGACATGTCTGTGGCGTGTGCTTCCTGCGCCGCTGTTTTTGGCTCCAGCGGGGATGGAGGGAGCCCGAGAGCAGTCGAGGAGGCTGGCAGGAAACAGAGTGCGTTCAGGGTGTGAGCCCTTTGGTGTGGCGCGATGTGTGTAGTTTAGCAGCCGCACGCTGCTGTTTCCCTGTCGGCCTGATGAGGGCGCCCTCTTCACGGAAGGAGACGGCTCTCACCGCTGTGGCGCAAGGTCAGTGGGGGAGTGCTGGACAAGTGGCCTGCTTCTTGGACCTCAGTTTCTCATTCTGTGCAACTAGGAGAATTGGACCCCTCAAGGAGTCAGAACTCTGAGGCCTCCAGCGGCCTGGCAGGTGATGTAACTAGTACACTGGACCGGGCAGTGCAATAAGAGGATGCCTCCCCTGCTGTCGGCACTGAAATGAAAGCTTTTCTTCCTAAACCAGACCGGCTTTGGGCCCTGACCCCAGGGATCTCAGGACCAGGTGCTCCCTGGTCTGTAGCTCATCACTCTGCAGACATGCTCTGGGGGCGTCTGCTAGGCTCAGGATAAAGTCTTCACCCTTCACCTGACCCACTGACCCATCCAGCCCTTGGACGGACTCTCCCACCACCCAGCTCTGTTGTAACCGCATGTTCACGGTGTAGGCTGTCTGAGCTCCCCAGGGCAGTCCCAACGCTGCCTCACGCTTACTGCTCCCCTGCTTCAACCTGCCCACGGCTCACGTCGAGCTGTCCACCATGTCTCCCCACCTCCCTCAGCATTTGTTTCCTCTTCTAGGTCATTGGCATTACTGAGAGTGACCGTGTCTGAGAGCCCAGGGCCCCCCTGCACCCGGGACTAACAAAACAGCACACCCTCCTGTCGGCAGGATTCAGGGAGAAAATACCCATCTTCCTGGGACATGGCAGGTGACTGTCAGCTATGGGGGAGTTACACTGTTAAATGAAAAATATGTTAAAAATTGAATACTTTGTTATAAAAACTCCAGACAACACTTGAGTATAAAAGTTGTTTCTAATGTGGACTGCTACCTGGAATTATCTTGTTTTGTATTTTCATACTTGTTTTATTGTTCATTTCAGCCCCACCAAAATAGAATGCTTGTCTTGTCTTTGCTTTGCCTCCAGCCTCTGGGGTGACCCCCGGGACGTAACAGCTGCTCAGTCAATAGACATGGAGTGACTGAGCCCGAGAGCGCCGCGGTTAGCAATGCCGCGTGGCGCCTGCATCCCACTATGACAGGTTTTTGTTGGACACCATAGCGTGAAAATCCTTGCATTTCATAACATAGAAATTCATGTTATTTTACGCATATGTTGTACGTTGAAAGTGAAAGTGAAGTCGCTCAGTCATGTCCGACTCTTTGCAACCCCATGGACACCAGGCTCCTCCGTCCATAGGATTTTCTAGGCAAGAGTACTGGAGTGGGTTGCCTTTTCCTTCTCCAAGGAACTTTCCAACCCAGGGGTCGGACCCAGGTCTCCTGAAGTGTAGTCAGACGCTTTACCGTCTGAGCCACCGGGGCACTGTGGCACTGCTGGCATCCGGGCCGGAGAGCGCTCTGCCGGGGGTGGGGTGGGGGGGTGGCCTGTCCCGAGCTGTGTCCGAGCAGCCTTGCACTCTGTCTTCCACGTCCCAGCAGCACCTCCCTCCAGATGCCACAGCCGAGAAATGTGTCCAGATGTTGTGAAACACTCCCTGGGAGGTAACACTCCTGATTGAGAGCCGTCACTGTGGATATTTCATTTGTATCCTGTTTCCTGTTAAGCCCCCAAGTTCCTTTATAACAAATGAGTCTGAGACGTTACAACTGTTAATCATTAATTTCACACGGGCACTTCAACCTTTACACTCTGCTGAGTGCCCCAAAGCTCTTTGCTTGAAACTAACATTTATATTTTCTCCTTAAGGGCCTGAACAGAATAATATGGATCAAGAGTTTAGATATTTTAGTCTTAAGGTGTTCCCACAGAAAATTTAAACCCATCTCTACAGCTGCCTTCTAGAAGGAACTGGTACGTGACCTTGGAGAATGTCCTGAAGGAGGGCAGTGTGGCTCCAGCTGCTGCTGCTGCTGCTGAGTCGCTTCAGTCCTGTCCGACTCTGTGCGACCCCATAGACGGCAGCCCACCAGGCTCCCCCGTCCCTGGGATTCTCCAGGCAAGAACGCTGGAGTGGGTTGCCATCTCCTTCCCCAAGGCGTGAAAGTGAAGTCGCTCAGTCGTGTTTGGCTCTTTGTGACCCCGTGGACTGCAGCTCCTAGGCTCCTCTGTCCATGGGATTTTCCAGGCAAGAGTCCTGGAGTGGGCTGCCGTCGCCTTCTCCACACAGCTCTAGAGACTGTTGGTATGAATGACAGCCAGGCCATGGATGGAGCCTCTGTTGTCAGGCTCTCCACCAAAGCCGGCTTCATGCAGGCCCTGCGTCCCTGTGGGACTCCGGATATGATTTTTTTTTTTAATATATCTTATGTGTCAGTTTTCAGTGGAGAGGAAGGAAGCAGAGCTGTGTGTCAGCGACTGACCTGCCAACAAGGGGTTAGCACGAGAGATTAGTCACAGTAGTTTCTTATTCTGAGCTTAGGCAACAACATGGCTGAAACGTCTGAGTGGATAACCAGAAGAGACTGGGCTTTAAAAGAATGCAGTCGGGTTATTCCTGGGGGATCGTAACTCGACTCCTGGTTGGTAAACTCCAGCAGTGGGGGCTGATGCAGCCAGGGGCTGGCGGTGCTCCTGGGTTGACTGCCGCCCCCGTAGAAACGTCGGTCGTTCTCGCTCAGCTTCAGCCGTAGTACGTCCTCTTGTGAGCTGGGTCCTCGTGGAGCGTTGATGGAGAGGGATTATTCTTCAAGAGAAATGGTTTCTTGTCTGGATTTAGGTAAGAAAGTGCTCATCGTCTACGCGCACCAAGAGCCCAGGTCTCTGAACGGGTCCCTGAAGGACGTGGCGGTGGCTGAACTGAGCCGGCAGGGCTGTACCGTCACCGTTTCTGACCTCTACGCCATGAACTTTGAGCCCAGGGCCACGCGGAAGGATATCACTGGTGAGTCACGAATGCTCTGGGTTTGTCTCTGTCAACTTTCTTGGGGGCTCTCCACACTCTCCCACATGGTGACCGGCTCCACACTGTTGCGCACGGTGGCATCGCCGCACCCCGGCTCCACACTCTCCCGCACGGTTGGTGGCTTCACTGCACACTGCCACACGAGGGTCCACGGTCCTCCACGTCCACGGCAGCACTGGTGTCTTGTCTTGCTGAGGGCCATTCTGACCGGCGAGAGCTGGTGTCTCGCCATGATTTTGCCTTGTGTCCCTGATGATCCGTGATACAGAGCGTCTTTTGACTGCCTGTTGGCCATCTGTGTTTTCCTCAGAAAGATACCTGTTCAAATCCTCTGCCCATTTTTAAACCAGATTGTTAGGAGTTTTTTTGCTTTCTTCGAATTTTTTTTTAATTAAAAAAAGTTTGTAAGCAAAACTCATCATTGGACGTGATGTACAATTCTTACGTTGAAAAGGTCTGCAGTGCGTGGCTCTTCCGCCCCCCCAGCCGCCCAGCTTCTCTGCTCCCACGGGAACCGGGGGCTCCCACCGCCTCCGCGTCTTTCTGGGGCGAGTTTGTGCCGTCTCTGGGTGTACCCAAAGCAGTTAAGAGCATCTCGGCTCTTCTCTCCGCTTTTTAAAAATGGGAGTGCGCGTTCCCGTGTGTCGTTTTTCGTGGTGTTTTCTCTCCCTCTGCCTCAGGACCCCCCGTTGACTGGAGGTTCCGAGGTTTCAGTAGTGCCCACTGGTGCAGTTCTGGCTGATTCTCACTCTTACTGTGATAACAGGACGGCAGCAAACACGGTTGCCGCGTGCTTTCCTACGGGTGCGAGTATATCAAGAATGGAGTTGCTGGGCAGAGGGAACGTGTGTTTTGAATTTTCGTAGACAATATCAAACTGCTTCCCGTGAGTGCCGTACCAGTTCTCTCTCCAGCCCACGGTGTTCGCAGGTGCTCGTTTCCTTGTTTCACGGACCTTTTGATAACTGCCAGTCAGACAGGTGGAAAATGGCCTCTGGTGTAGAGTTTGAGTGTGAATTGTAAATGCCTTCTCACCTAATTTATTTTCAGCTTTGGCTTTGCTGTGGCGGCGTCTCTGTCCACTTTTGCTTAGCTGGCTGATTTAGGCCTGTGCGTTCCGTGTCATAAACTCTGCGCTTATTCTTTAAAGGTGCTATAGTATCTGGCAGGTTCCACTTTTTAAAGTTAGATACGTTCTCTACTCAGAATTTATTTCAGTGTGTGATGTGAGGTGTGGATCCAGGTTTTTTTTTTAATATATCTTATGTGTCAGTTTTCAGTGGAGAGGAAGGAAGCAGAGCTGTGTGTCAGCGACTGACCTGCCAACAAGGGGTTAGCACGAGAGATTAGTCACAGTAGTTTCTTATTCTGAGCTTAGGCAACAACATGGCTGAAACGTCTGAGTGGATAACCAGAAGAGACTGGGCTTTAAAAGAATGCAGTCGGGTTATTCCTGGGGGATCGTAACTCGACTCCTGGTTGGTAAACTCCAGCAGTGGGGGCTGATGCAGCCAGGGGCTGGCGGTGCTCCTGGGTTGACTGCCGCCCCCGTAGAAACGTCGGTCGTTCTCGCTCAGCTTCAGCCGTAGTACGTCCTCTTGTGAGCTGGGTCCTCGTGGAGCGTTGATGGAGAGGGATTATTCTTCAAGAGAAATGGTTTCTTGTCTGGATTTAGGTAAGAAAGTGCTCATCGTCTACGCGCACCAAGAGCCCAGGTCTCTGAACGGGTCCCTGAAGGACGTGGCGGTGGCTGAACTGAGCCGGCAGGGCTGTACCGTCACCGTTTCTGACCTCTACGCCATGAACTTTGAGCCCAGGGCCACGCGGAAGGATATCACTGGTGAGTCACGAATGCTCTGGGTTTGTCTCTGTCAACTTTCTTGGGGGCTCTCCACACTCTCCCACATGGTGACCGGCTCCACACTGTTGCGCACGGTGGCATCGCCGCACCCCGGCTCCACACTCTCCCGCACGGTTGGTGGCTTCACTGCACACTGCCACACGAGGGTCCACGGTCCTCCACGTCCACGGCAGCACTGGTGTCTTGTCTTGCTGAGGGCCATTCTGACCGGCGAGAGCTGGTGTCTCGCCATGATTTTGCCTTGTGTCCCTGATGATCCGTGATACAGAGCGTCTTTTGACGTGCCTGTTGGCCATCTGTGTTTTCCTCAGAAAGATACCTGTTCAAATCCTCTGCCCATTTTTAAACCAGATTGTTAGGAGTTTTTTTGCTTTCTTCGAATTTTGTTTTAATTAAAAAAAGTTTGTAAGCAAAACTCATCATTGGACGTGATGTACAATTCTTACGTTGAAAAGGTCTGCAGTGCGTGGCTCTTCCGCCCCCCCAGCCGCCCAGCTTCTCTGCTCCCACGGGAACCGGGGGCTCCCACCGCCTCCGCGTCTTTCTGGGGCGAGTTTGTGCCGTCTCTGGGTGTACCCAAAGCAGTTAAGAGCATCTCGGCTCTTCTCTCCGCTTTTTAAAAATGGGAGTGCGCGTTCCCGTGTGTCGTTTTTCGTGGTGTTTTCTCTCCCTCTGCCTCAGGACCCCCCGTTGACTGGAGGTTCCGAGGTTTCAGTAGTGCCCACTGGTGCAGTTCTGGCTGATTCTCACTCTTACTGTGATAACAGGACGGCAGCAAACACGGTTGCCGCGTGCTTTCCTACGGGTGCGAGTATATCAAGAATGGAGTTGCTGGGCAGAGGGAACGTGTGTTTTGAATTTTCGTAGACAATATCAAACTGCTTCCCGTGAGTGCCGTACCAGTTCTCTCTCCAGCCCACGGTGTTCGCAGGTGCTCGTTTCCTTGTTTCACGGACCTTTTGATAACTGCCAGTCAGACAGGTGGAAAATGGCCTCTGGTGTAGAGTTTGAGTGTGAATTGTAAATGCCTTCTCACCTAATTTATTTTCAGCTTTGGCTTTGCTGTGGCGGCGTCTCTGTCCACTTTTGCTTAGCTGGCTGATTTAGGCCTGTGCGTTCCGTGTCATAAACTCTGCGCTTATTCTTTAAAGGTGCTATAGTATCTGGCAGGTTCCACTTTTTAAAGTTAGATACGTTCTCTACTCAGAATTTATTTCAGTGTGTGATGTGAGGTGTGGATCCAGGTTTTCCCAGGTTCACACTCAGCTCTCGTCCCCATTCATTACATTATCCTGCTGTTTGCCTTGACTTAAAAAGCCACCTTTGCCGTGACCTGCATTCCCGCGCTTTAACGTCCCCTACGCTTCGTCCTCAGGTTGTTTTCCTGTCCGTGACTCAGCACCACGTGGCTTCCGTTTTTTCGGCACATCACTTAACATCTCTTAGAGTCAGGTCAGCTTCATTTGTCTTACTGCTTCTTACAGCTACTTTGACTTTTCCACAAAGATGTTTTGAAGCAGCTTCCCTGATTGTGGACTGAAAAAGTAAAGAGCGCACCACGCCAGCTGGGCTGTGCTTAGTCGCGCAGGCGTGTCCGCCTCTCTGCGGCCCCAGGGACTGTAGCCCAGCAGGCTCCTCTGTCCGTGGGATTCCCCGGGCGAGAAGACTGGAGTGGGTTGCCACGCCCTCCTCCGGGGGCTGCTCCCAACCCAGGGACCAAATCCAGGCCTCCAGCACTGTGGGCAGATTCTTTATTGTCTGAACCACCAGGAAAGACAGTTCTGAGTGCAGTTTTGTTTGGGATAAAGTGAGGACTATGGCCCGGGAGAGAGCCTCTCAGCTATCTCTGAAACTGCTCCAGAGAGCTGGAGGGAAGGTCAGGATGTGTGGGATTTCGGGGTAGAGGGGTCGTGTACTCACCAGGCACACGCTTTGGCAGAAGGCTGCTGCTAGTCATGCGGGGCAGATGTCACCGTTAGTGACTTTAGTTCTTTAAACATGAGGACTTACAAGAACTGGGCTCATAAAACCTTCTGAAAATACCTGTCTGAAGGCATGTTTTTCTAGTTTTTCCCGGAGCATAGAGCGCCTCATTCCTGATCTCCACCTGAACGCCTTTCAGGGGTGCTGAAGATCAGTGGCTACTGCAGCTTATGATTTCATCCCTATGGAGCAGATGGCGAGCTCCAGCCTTCAGCTGGCAAGATTCTGAAGGTTACGGACTGTTCACAGCAGAACTTTCAGTGCCGCTGCTTCCTGTCCCAGCAGCAGGCGGGTTCCTCGTGTGCTCACCTTCTTTTACAGTCCTCCGGGAGTATTTACGAGTTTTCTTCATGCAGATCTTGCATAAATCTTACTTACTGGGTGTTGTTCCTTTGCATAAATCTTACAGCCTGTGTGCCCGCGGCTGCCACGATTTCCTCACTGTTTGTAGTTTTAAGCCAGTTCTCTGGGTCCTTCCTGATACACAGTCAAACATTCTGCAAGTAATAATTTCACCTGTGCCTTTCCAGTAATTCCCAGTAAATTAAATACCTTTAGGTCCCTCCTGTTTACAACTGTGTTAACAAGACCCCAGATTCAGCCTAAATTTAGTACTGCTGGTAATGGCTGTGTCCTTTCCTCTCCTTGTCTTTCGCTTTTAATACACCAAGCAGCTCTTCTCACTGAAAAGCGACAGATTGGGGGCCGGGGAGGCAGAGAGTACTGTGTGATGGGGCCACTGGCGTTCAGGGAATCAGGTGAGACACGGGCTCTGCGGAAACAGCATTTCAAGTGTGGTGGACAGTGGGCAGAGGGTGAAGGCTAACAGCCCCTTCACACACCGTCCTTGTCCCGCGGCCCCAGTGTCAAGCAGGCAGAGTTCTTTGGTGTGGCTCACTGTGGGGCTTCCTCCCGAAGTTAGCAAAGCGCACAGTCCTGTAGAGCTCAGGAGCTGCAGACACGGGTACAAATGGCAGTGTGCTCTGTTCACTGGAGCTTCGAGTCTCATTCACGACTGTGTCACATCAGGATACATGTTATAACTTACCAGTCCCCATGCTGATCTAGCTTTGTCTCCATCTTTTGTTTCAATCTGTGAGTCAATATGTCTGCATGACTCTGGATTTCCTTCCTCTCTTACTGGAAAAGTGCATCCATACCCACACATGTAAGAATATTCCCGTTTCCTCGATATGTGCACACCTCTGCTCTGCTCTGTGCTTTTAAACTTCACCGGGACCACATGTGGCCCGTGCCACGTACTATCTGCTCGCCACTCTCAGGGGCACGCAGAGACGCGGTGGGCGCCACACCTGGGGCGGCAGCCTGCCTGAGACACAGGCTCTCCTCCTCGGGCTCTCTGCTCAGCACACAGCCTCGCGCACAGAAGGCCCCTGCCGAGCTTCTGAGTGAAGGCAAGGCCCAGGGAGTCTGGGCCCCGGGATGCTCTCGGCCCTGGCGCCCAAGGGTGGGGCCGGCTCTACTCAGGCCACCCTGCAGGTCCGTGTGCTGGGGGGCCACCCTGAGCCCCCCACTCCTCTCTGATCGCTTGGGAATTCCCTGGCCCCTCGTGTTGTTATGAAAAGTAGAAACAGCCTGTTATGATGAGGTTAGAGCCGAGCGAGGTACGAGGAGGCTCTTAACCGCTGGTGACTGCTGTTAACACTGGGCAGGGCTTAGGGCGAGCCGTGCTGCTGGACGGGAACCCACCGAGGCCTCGCCTTTCCGTTGGGGGTCCTGCCTCAGGGCCCAGCCATGCTGCGGCCTGAGCCCACGCCCCCAACCAGGCCTGCTCCAGAATCACTGAGGCCACAACTTTTTCAGAGCCGAGTCGAGAAAATGGCTGTTTCCTGCATACACAACCCGTGCGCGCAGAGCTGCAGCGGGGCTTCCTGCGGCCCCCGGCCTCCCGCCCCGGCCCTCAGCAGCTCCCCAAGGCCCTCTGCCGGCCAGCGCGGCGGTCCCCTCGGCCTCACCCACTGGAGCCGCGTCCCCTCCATACTCTAGACCGCCTGCGGAACGCCTGCTCCCTCGTCAAATCCCCGGGGTGCTTTGCCTACCTGCTGCCCACGTGGGCGAGGCCTCCGCGTCTGGGCCGTGAGGTCACGGCCCGTGTGCCAGGGGGCTGCCCTGAGCTTTCTGCCCTGAGCTTGCTGCCCTGTCGTGCCCCATGTTAATTGTGTGGTTATTTGTCCCTCCTGGACTCTAGCCCCTCGAAGGTGAGGGCCCTAGCTGTTCCTCTGTGTCCACAGTCTGACCCCAGGGCCCGCACCCCGGTCAGGTCTCAGTGACCTTGCTGGGGGGCGTCCAGCAGCAGTGTTGCTGCGGGGCTGGTGGGCCATGGACGCCCCCCTGAGCGGGAGCCTTTGTCCTGCTCCCCCAGGCACCCTCTCCAACCCCGGCTTCTTCAACACGGTGTGGAGACCCACAAGGCCCACGAGAAGCGGGCTCTGAGCAGCGACATCACTGAGGAGCAGAAGAAGCTCCAGGAGGCCGACCTGGTGATATTCCAGGTTGGTTTTCCCTCTCGTTGCGGTACTGGCTCTGTGTGCAGACCCGACACGCTGCTGGCCGCGGTGTATGGCCCCCAGCTCGGGTTCCCTTCCCCCTCTGGGAACGGATTGTTGCCTGTGTTCGTCTCTTTTCCTGGACGCTGTCGCTGGACGCGGTGTTGGGGCTTCTGTGGGGACCACGGCGGCTCCAGGGAGGCCTCCCTGCTGCCGTGTGGAGTCAGGCTCAGCTCCTCAGAACCTCCGGGCCTGACTCCCAGCCGCCATGTCTCAGCCCAGGCGGGGAGAGGAGCAGGCTCCTTCCCACACCCTCCCCCTGGCCCCATGGTTGGGGTCACGGTTCTGCTGCCCCAGAGCGGGCTCAGTCTGGGGGCCCACAGTCACGACGTCACAGGGACCCAAAGCCACGTGGGACAGCCACCAGGACACTGTCAGCTCTGCCCACTCAGCCCGCCGCCACTGCCACTCCGTACACCTCAGAGCAGGGGAGAAGCTGCCTACGCGTGCGGCCCCAGGGGGCACCCGCCTGCCCAGGCTGGGGAGGAGGTGGCACCACCGATTCCCCAGGCGGACGGCACCCCCGTGCCCCCCTGCTCCTCGCAGTCCCTGCAGTACTGGTTCAGCGTGCCCGCCGTGCCTGGACGGACACCCCCGTGCCCCCCTGCTCCCCCGCAGTCCCTGCAGTACTGGTTCAGCGTGCCCGCCGTGCCTGGACGGACACCCCCGTGCCCCCCTGCTCCCCCTGTACAGAGTCTAAGTTAATAACATTTGACCCCTGGATGCATCTAAGTCCTAAGGTCCAATGGTCCAGATGCACTGCTGGCCTCCTTAAAGACCTCCTGGACAATGGAAAGGATGTTTTTAGAGCTCCTGATCATCAGTCACAATTCAGGTTTGGACCTGTGTTCTACATAACAGCGAATCAGAACAAAGGCAAGTGACCTGGAAGATTTAGCTTTATCACTTGTCTTAAATTTGCAGGAGTAAGGTCTGCATGCAGCAATAAGTAATGGTTAAGAACACAGACTCGACTGTCAGACTGCCTGGGTACCCACTTTCATCAGCAAAGATTTCTAGCTAAATTTGGGCAGGTTTCTGGGGAATATTGAGTAGTGTTCTTCCACTAAGTGTTGTTCAGGAAACTATTGATATGAGAATCAAAACCATCTACACAGCTTATTAGATTAAGCAGATTTCACTATTTCAATCTTTTCATCAATATAACTATTCCAGGAAACTCTTGCCTGGAAGATAATAGTTCTTTATTTCAAGAACTTTCTGAAAGACCAAATAACTCTTTCACAGAAAGCAATACACCTAGACTCCTTGTTTCTCAATTCTCATTGCTGTGCCTGGTAATCCTAACCTTTCTGTCATGATCTTTTTCCAGTCCTAATCAAGACCCCTGACATGAAAGTGCTACCATAAACCAGTCTTCTAAAATTTCAGTAATATCCCAACATTGCCCCTCCTTCTCTGAGGTACTACTAAGATTTTGTCAGGGTAGTGCTCTCCCTTCAAGTGATTCTAAGCTTGAAGCAGGGGCAGCAGTTAGAGAAGTTGTTGGTTACTAATTAAGTCCTGGCCATTTTGCACCAGTCTCTATAGAAGTTATTGTTTAGGTTCTCGGATTGTTATGAGAGAGAGCAATCCGGCTTACTGCAAGTCTGACTTACAGCAAATTAGCTTTCTGGGTTGTTTATTGTAGATAAGGGGGGCTGGTTTCCTGGGAAGGCAGCAGGTCACAATCCTATTTTTACATATGATCTGGCCACTGTCCATTTGCATAGTCAATTTCTCAAAGCAAGATCTGTATTGGAGTTTGTTTCTGTCTTGTTCTTTGGGTTCCATGGAATGGTTCTCAACATAGCATAAGGGTATAAATTTGCATAAATAAATGAATGACTTCATGGTGGATACTGGAAGTGAATCAGAACTAAGTTAATTGTTAATAAGCTGATGTCATCTTGAAATGAAAAACATGCATGAAATTCAAGTTAAGAACAGACAGTTTGGGGCACAAGAGGAGATATGATGAAATCTCTTGGCATTGCTTCTTCAGTAATACCGTTGACATTTAAGTCTAGGTTCTGTTCCCTGAAAATTCTTCTTAATAAACATTTACCTGGTCTTTTGGATTTGCTCAGAAAAAAATATATGCAGCAAAATGAAATCTGACTGCTAATTTCAAAGCATATATAGCCATGGAACAAGAAGTGTGAAACACGAAGCACTGCACAGACAGGACACGACTGCAGATAGAGTCAAGGTCCTCAGGGTGCAGAGTGACAGAAAGACAAAGGATGGGCTGAGAAAGTGTCTTTGGTGACAGTTTTGGGGATGAATGCTACCCTACTCAATGGCTCCTGTATTTACAATTAAATCCCCCAGAATCTGATCTCCATCTGCATTCCCGACCTCATTTCTTCATTCTTGGATAGAAAACTGGAAGGAAGCCAAGCTGGTTACTAAAATACACCTTGAAATTTTTTTATCTTCTTTATTTTTCTTCATCTCATCCCTATATTGCCTGCCTTAAGTTCACATTTTGTTTTCCTTTTCAAGACAGTACCTATTCTACCTATCATTTTTAACACAGTCCAAAGCCAATCAGTCTCTTAGAAGTTTTCTCAGACCAGCTGAACTGAAAAATTACATCCCCAACCTTGACATTTTGATGACACTTGTCCCCATTACCATTTACTTACTACGAAACACGTGCTGCTTAGATTTGTTTCATTACCTTATCGTGTGTGAAAGCCTATTTCTACAACTTGACCAAAACATGGAAGGGATAATGGCTTACTGTTCCTTGCATTACTAGTCTCTTATTTCAGAGTTTCACACATGGTAGGCAGAACAGTAAATGATGTCTTATTGTGGCAGTTATTAAGGGTCTCTGACACTTGATAGATGAGTTTTCGTGTTAAGGCTTAACTCAAATTATAAACGTGGTACATGGTTTCCCTGAAATAAGCTCATAATCTATTTATTATATATTAAATGAATTATTCCTATTAAAATAGTATTTATTTTCCTCCTCAGTTCAGTTCAGTTCAGTTGCTCAGCACGCCAGGCCTCCCTGTTCATTACCATCTCTCGGAGTTCACTCAGACTCACGTCCATCAAGTCCATGATGCCATCCAGCCATCTCATCTTCGGTCGTCCCCTTCTCCTCCTGCCCCCAGTCCCTCTCAACATCAGAGTCTTTTCCAATGAGTTAACTCTTCGCGTGAGATGGCCAAAGTACTGGAATTTCAGCTTTAGCATCAGTCCTTCCAAAGAAATCCAGGGTTGATCTCCTTCAGAATGGACTGGTTGGATCTCCTTGCAGTCCAAGGGACTCTCAAGAGTCTTCTCCAACACCACAGTACAAAAGCATCAATTCTTTGGTGCTCAGCCTTCTTCACAGTCCAACTCTCACATCCATACGTGACCACAGGAAAAACCATAGCCTTGACTAGACGGACCTTAGTCAGCAAAGTAATGTCTCTGCTTTTGAATATACTATGTAGGTTGGTCATAACTTTTCTTCCAAGGAGTAAGCGTCTTCTAACTTCATGGCTGCAGTCAATATCTTCCTCCTCAGTGTTAGCTAAAATTTCAGTGGTTAATGAGTAACTGAAATGGGCTACATAAATGTATGTCTCCTGTGTTTTCACTGATCACAATAAAACATTTTACACCTATTAAGTTTCCCATGTTTTTCCAAATACAGCAGTTTTAGTTTTATTTTAAGAAAAATTATCATTTAGGTAACCATCTGCCAGCACGTAGTTTTAGGTAACCTTTTTCCAATGATTCCGGTGAGTTCTGCCAAACTGTGCATGAAAATAGTCTATTATTATAATTCTGTTTTAGCTGGATGGTTGTCCTAACTTTAATGTTTGTACTAACACTTGGAAAGTTGTTTTAGTTATTCCCCAATTCTTAATACTAATAATCATTTTTCCTACCCAAAGCCTAGTGTTTAATCCCCATTCTCTGTTTCATTTATGTAAGATATGGTTCAAAATGTCTCATTTTTAAAGTTGACTTCTAGAAAATTTAGTCAAGTTTTATTAATTATGTACATCCTTGTTATTGAAGTCAAACCTTAAATAAATTAAAGTTACCTAAAAATTCTACCTTTATTGTTGATGTTTGGCATTTCATGATTGGTTGGTTGAATTGTGAAGTAAATGAACCAATTATTTTGGCACCTGGTGTATGTGTATGAAAATACACAAGGGGATGGTATTTTAAAGGGCAGGATAATAATAAGCTAAGATTCCCTAAAGATCCTATTTTATCATTTGCAGACTGAAGAATGAGTGTCTGCGAAAGAGCCACTCACTCAGCCTTAGGCATCGTATAGCCCGGCTGGACCATCACATATCTATAATTAGAGCCTTCATCATCAATCAGCAATTATAGCAGATGAGAAGATAGAAGCTAATGATGCCAGTCCAGAAAATTGCCAAATGCATTCAGATAAGCTGCAACATCTGACTGAATTGCCAGATAATTTTAAGAATTGCAATAAATTTCCCCTACTTTAACAATAGAAGTGAAAAGAAAGCACCTGAAAACTATAACAACGGACACATTTTTGTAAACAAATACTGGAAGCAGAGTTTTATTGTAAAGATCGGGGAGTAAAGGTTGGTTATTTTTTTAATTTAAAATAAACATATCAATCAAAACTAGCAGAGGCAAATGAAAATAATGTGAGTAAATTATGGACATTGAAAAATGGAAAGAAGGAGAAATAGGAAATTTGCATGGAAAATCAATTTCTTTGTCTGAACAAAAAATTAAACTAGCATAAGAATGAAAACAAATCCTAGTGGATAAAACCACAGTAGAATTGTTTTGTGTGAGGTAACATCTGCTGAGCCCAGAAAGCCCACCAAAGACACGAGTTCATGATAAACACTTTTTTTTGGTGCTACCACAAGGAGCACATTGTGAATTTCCCTTTATACAACCAGTGAATTTGAGTGGAAAAAAAAATAAACTCAAACTAAATAGTATCTAAAATTAAATAGTATCTAGAATTAAATAGTATCTAAAATTCAAAAAGAGAATCAGCTTTTTCAAAGAAACCAACCAAAGCTGTATAAATCTAGATTCCTATGTATGTAATCCTAGATCTGATTTAGGTGATACATAACTGCATTTAGAATATGCCCAACAAATATAAATAACATTCTATGAATACAATAAAGAAACAGAGATATTGCTTAAATATGTATTCTTTTAACCCTGAAGTATCATTTGAAATGTATGAAAAGCTGATATAAAAAGAATAAGAATATTATTAATAATAGTGATGTTACTGTGTCCTGTGAGAAGTTGCTTATGGCATGTCCAACTCTTTGCAACCTCATAGACTGTAGCCTTCCAGGCTCCTCTGTTATGGGATTCCCCAAGCAAGAATACAGGAGTGGGTTGCCATTTACTCCTCCAGGAGATCTTCCAAATCCAGTGATCAAACCCATATCTCTTATGTCTTCTGCATTGGTAGGCAGGTTCTTTACCACCAGCAGCCCCAGGGAAGATAACATTTATCATATGAGTGCTATGCTTTAGTCACTGAGCTGTGCTTCTGAGTCATTATTGCCTGGGCAGATATAATGCAAAATACTTTAGCAAGCATATTGCTAGAAGAGTTGGGAAACATTTGCTTTGTGGGAAGAAGAAAAGACAAAAGAGGAGATTGGAGCAAACTGGAGCCAAAGTCTATGATTTGGTCTTAGTCTTATTTAAATAACTGGGAAGGGATGAGAAAGAAACAGTGAAACAGAATAGTATAATGAAGTCACTTGGAGCAAGGAAATGTTTCTGAAGGAATCTTTGGGGTGTGAGTGTTTTCCTATCATCAGTTCAGTTCAGCTCAGTCGCTCAGTCATGTTCAACTCTTTGCAACTCCATGAATCGAAGCACACCAGGCCTCCCTGTCCATCACCAACTCCCAGAGTTCACTCAAACTCACGTCCATCAAGTCGGGGATGCCATCCAGCTATCTCATCCTCGGTCGTCCTCTTCTCCTCCTGCCCCCAGTCCCTCCCAGCATCAGAGTCCTTTCCAATGAGTCAGTTCTTCGCATGAGGTGGCCAAAGTACTGGAGTTTCAGCTTCAGCATCAGTCCTTCCAATGATCACTTAGGATTGATCTCCTTTAGAATGGACTGGTTGGATCTCCTTGCAGTCCAAAGGACTCTCAAAAGTCTTCTCCAACACCACAGTTCAAAAGCATCAATTCTTCGCTCAGCTATCTTCACAATCCAACTCTCACATCCATACCTGACCACTGGAAAAACCATAGCCCTCACTAGACAGACCTTTGTTGGCAAAGTAATATCTCTTCTTTTTAATAAGCTATCTAGGTTGGTCATAACGTTCCTTCCAAGGAGTAAGCATCTTTTAATTTCATGGCTGCAGTCACTATCTGCAGTGATTTTGGAGCCCAAAAAATTGAAGTCTGACACTGTTTCCACTGTTTCCGCATCTATTTGCCGTGAAGTGATGGGACCAGATGCCATGATCTTCGTTTTTGGAATGTTAAGCTTTAAGTCAACTTTTTCAGTCTCCTCTTTCACTTTCATCAAGAGGCTTTTTAGTTCCTCTTCACTTTCTGCCATAAGGGTGGTGATATCTGCGTATCTGAGGTTATTGATATTTCTCCCAGCAGTCTTGATTCCAGCCTGCGCTTCTTCCAGCCCAGGGTTTCTCATCATGTACTCTGCATATTAGTTAAATATCCTATCATATTGGCTGCCTAAGGTACACATGGGCATCCCAGGTGGCACTAGTGGTAAAGAACTCACCTGCCAATGCAGGAGACATAAAAGACATGAGTTCAATTCCTCGGTTAGGAAAACCCTGTAGATTGGCAACCCACTCCAGCATTCTTGCCTGGAGAATCCAATGGACAGAGGAGCCTGAAGGGCTACAGTCCACTGGGTCACAAAGAGTCAGATACAACTCAAGCAACTTAGCATGAACACACGCAAGCAAGGTATACATATGACATTAGTAAAATAACTGGGCCATGTGTGAAGACCTCTCCTCTGCTGTGTGACACTCCCGTCATCATTAGGGTCATAGCCCTCAGGGGTTTGAGGGCCAATCAGCATCGTTGGTGCCTCCCCAGTGCCACAGAACTCAGAAGTCTAAGAAGACCAATAACATATTGATTTTGTCAATCCCAAGGCTAGCTTTATTTCTGCACTAGAGAAGAAATGGGAAGGAATTCTTTCCTGACTAGAAATTAGAACCATAATTTTGGAACTCTCAAAAATTTAATTCAGAAAGCCCTGGTTACACATTCCTTTAACCCACCTGCTTAACTGAGTCCCCCAGCTCTCCTCACTAGGAATCTGGTAACTCTAATAAAATCGATGTGTTTTATGCCCTTTGTAATTGTAGGAACCACAGATGGTTGCCTCTAGGTTAATTTTGCACCAGTTCTTCCCTATAACTTAACAGTGAAATGTTGCAAATGTGTGCATTCCCACAGAAGTCAAGATAGTCAACAGTTGTGAGTTTGGATGTTGAACACTAAAAAACTAATTGCCAGATCTCTTATCTGAGCTCTTTTTCCTAATAGAAATGAAAGTTTTATCTGGAATCTTTTTTTTTCTTCAAGTGTTACTTGTTTCTAGTAAAAACTTGACTATGTTTCATGTATAGATATTTCATGCTGGGAAAAATTTATTATAAGCATTTAAATGTATATTTGGGAGTCCTAGCTATGGGATCACACAGAGTTGGACATGACTGAAGCGACTTAGCAGCAGTAGCAGTGGTTCAAGGGAGCAACAACTTCCTCATTCAATTGACTGAACAGCTGAGAAATATAAATTTTTTTTCTATTACATCAATTAGGATTTATTTTACTTGTCAAGAAAAGTAAATTCCCAACTCAAATGATTTTTAACAGATAGGAATCAATTCCCTCAAAGTAATGGAAAAATTCAGAACGTTTTGGATTTCCAGCAAGAGCTGATGCAGTAATCCAGACATGTCATAAAGGAGTGAGTTGTCACTCCATCTCCAGGCTCCATCTTGCATGACACTGCCTCACCCTCTGTCTTGCTCCTGATCCAAGAAGGCTACTCTTATCTAGGCTTCATTTTCTTCCCTTGAACATGGAACAAAAGTCTTGAGCTTCACTGTGAGTAAACCAATTTGGTCAGGTCCTGTCCAAAATTAACCACTGTGGTCAAGGGGAAGGTGCTTGCCCAGAGAGGTTAACCCACCCTAAGTTACATCATCGTTGTCACCACGTCAGGATCACATCAGAACTCAATGATGCAGGGACTTCCCTGGTGTTCCAGTGTTTAAGATTCTGTGTTCCCAATGCAGGTTTGATCCCTGGTCAGGGAACTAGACCCCACTTACTACAATTAAGATGCCACACAACCAAATAATTTTTTTTAAGAACTCAGTGACACATAGTGGTTCTCAAGTCACAAATTAGAAACAGTAAACTAGAAATCCAAAGAGTTTCCAGCCATAAATGTCTTTCTAAAGAGATCTGGATAGGCCTCTTTCATTAGATCAATTATCATTTGATCCCTTATGGCTTTTCAGGGTCTAGAAGAATTTAAACTGGGTAATATATAGCTGTAAGGGGAAACGAAACAATATGACAGAGGCTGAAAGGAAAGAGAAGCTTTGAACAGGTTAGAACAAAGAGAATGAGAAATCTTACGGAATAGTTCTTGTAAAACAATAAGCTAAGGAATATTTATAACCAATGCTGGAAAATGCATTGATTACAAATATTGGATTTAGACTTCTGTTGGAACAGGAGTCCAGGTAACTCAAAACAAAAGAAAGTTATTCTCTCACAGTTATGGACCCTGAGAAATCCAAAATCAAGGTGTTAGCAGGGTCGTCCTCCCTCTGAAACTTGTGGAGGAACCCTTCCTAGCTTCATGGTTGTTAGCAATCATTGGCATTCCCGGGCTTGCAGCTGTATAACTCCAGTCTCTGCCTTCATCATCACGAGAGTTCCCTGTGCCTTTTGTCTTTACATGGCTGTTTTATTATATTATATTAGATTAGTGGGGCAAACCCCACTTCAGGACAACTTCTTAACTAATTACCTTCATAACAACCCTATTTCTAAGTAAGGACACATTCTGAGGACTGGAGGATAGGACTTCAACATATCTTGTTTGGGGGGAGGGAACACATTTCAACTCATAACGGTAACAGATGCTAAGTAGCATAAGGGAAATTTAGCAAAGCACAAAAATCCTGATGAAGAGGCAAAGATATACACAGACACACACACACACACACACACACACACACACACACATAATTGAGCTTGTTATTGATTCTGTAAACACAAGGCAGAAAATCCTGTTCTGCTCAATGCTGACAAAACTTTGTCTCCAGCATACAGACCACCTGTTCAGTTCAGCTTAATTATTTACTTCCCATCTTTGATTTAGCTGGTTAGAGAAGGAGAGGAGAATTCATGATTTTATACTGTTGCACACACAGACACAGATTTAGAAAACTGAAGATAGAAATGGAGAGAATTCAGTTTCCATGGAGTTAAGCAGAATTATTCTGTTGTAAATAGCTTGGCTTCCTTAGTGTCAAAAGTACATTATACTGATGGATACTTTGAAATGCAAATATTTTCTATGCTGGGGGAAAGCAAACATAATGAAACAAATATTTTGATGTGTTTTCCAGGTGAAATGTGAAAAAGGAAATCTTGTGTGTCTCTAGAAATGGTCCTGAAAGGAGGTTTGAGTGGGAGCGATGGCTGAGTAGTTAAGGTGTTGGACTTGAAAGGAGGTTGATAGTCCTGCCCTGAGTGCTCAATTAAGTGTTAGTTATAGTTTGAGTAAACTCCAGGAGTTGGTGATGGACAGGGAGGCCTGGCATGCTGCAGTACATGGGATCCCAATAAGTTGGACATGACTGGGTGACTGAACTGAACTGAACTGAATTGAACTGATAAAATAGAAGCTTGTTAAACTTTAAATACAATGAATTAAGCTATCAATATATAAAATTATTATCCAAGGCTATAAGCCAAAGTTAACTCTTAAATTGGCAAAGAAAAAAGTTTCTGAGTACAGTGGCAAATAAAGAAAGATCAAAAGGATCAAAAGGAAAAAATCATTCTTGTCACTGTCCTACTATCCAGAGATTTTGAAAAGTGGACTAAAGTGAAATAAAAATAAATTCTTGGTTTGGACAGAATCATTCTTGCCATCTGGATATCAGTTCACTTCAGTCACTCAGTCGTGTCCTACTCTTTGCAACCTCATGGACTGTAGCTCACCAGGATTCCCTGTCCATCACCAACTTCTGGAGCTTACTCAAATTCATATCCATCAAGTCAGTGATGCCATTCAACCAACTCATCCTCTGTCGTCCGCTTCTCCTCCTGCCCCCAATCCGTCCCAGCATCACAGTTTTTTGCAATGAGTCAGTTCTTTGCATCAGGTGGCCAAATTATTGGAGTTTCAGCTTCAACATCAATCCTTCCTGAATATTTAGGACTGATTTCCTTTAGGATGGACTGGTTGGATCTCCTTGCAGTCCAAGGGACTCTCAAAAGTCTTCTGCAACACCACAGCTCAAAAGCATTAATTCTTTGACACTCTGCTTTATTTATAGTCCAACTCTCACAACCATACATGACTAGTGGAAAAAACACAGCTTTGACTAGACGGACCTTTGCTGGCAAAGTAATGTCTTTGCTTTTTAATATGCTGTCTAATTTTCTTCCAAGCAGCAAGCGTCTTTTCCTTTCATGGCTGCAGTCACCATCTGCAGTGATTTTGGAACCCTAATTAATAGGGTTTCCATTATTTCTCCATCTATTTGTCATGAAGTGATGGTATCAGATGTCATGATCTTAGTCTTCTGAATGTTGAGTTTTAAGCCACCTTTTTCACTCTCCTCTTTCACTTTCATCAAGAGGCTCTTTAGTTCTTTTTTACTTTCTGCCATAAGGGTGGTGTTATCTGCATATCTGAGGTTATTGATATTTCTCCCAGAAATCTTGATTCCAGCTTGTGCTTCATCCAGTGTAGCGTTTCATATGATGTACTCTGCATAGAAGTTAAATAAGGAAGTGAAAATATACAGCCTTAATGTACTCCTTTCCTGATTTGGAACAGTTTGTTGTTCCATGTCCAGTTCTAACTATGGCTTCTTGACCTGCATACAGATTTCACAGGAGGCAGGTTGGGTGGTCTAGTATTCTGACCTCTTTCAGAATTTTCCACAGTTTGTTGTGATCCACACAGTCAAAGGCCTGTCTCTTATACACATCTCCTCAATCAATGAGCAAATTCATATACAATGCTCAGACTTATTTTAAGTTTTTATTTTCAAAATCAAATTAACAAGGGATTTAATGTATGTTTGTGTGTATATGTATGTAAAATATATCAAAACTGTAAAATAAGAAATTCATTCTGTTGCAAGATTAAACAGAGAGGAAAATACAACAGGAAGAAAGGGCCTTGAAATTTAGTCATATTCAAGAGTATTTCTAGTTTTAAAATGTCTTTATTAGAATTTAGAATAAGATACTTGATTGCCGCATATGACCTACATAGAATACTATACTAAGAAACACATCTAAACGACTTGTACTAGCTTTACATTGTGCTTTCTATTATTCATTGTTAGTTTATAGATTCTGAAGCAAGTTCCTCTAGTCATGAGCACTCAAGTATGCACAGCCAGCAATCTGGCCTTGAAAAAGCATAACAGCTTTAATGAGCAGGAAATCAATTAGGAATTTTGACACATGGTGATATGCTTAAACAACCAAGCCTATCCTTAGCTAGGAGGCTCTGCTTTTAATATGACAATGAAATTGACTCTGTCACTTCAACCTTCTAATGGCTTGGAGCAACACCATTCAATGCCCATCACCAACAATCTTCCTTTCTAGGGAAAGCATGTGGCTGCAGGCTGATTGCTATTCATGTTCTGGATAAGCTGTAATTATATGGGTGTTATTTATTGGTTTTCTATCTATTGTTTTCTGTTTACACTGGAAATAATGCAATTTGTTTTCCTTCTGAAACTCCTAAAGTGAAGTGCACTAAAGTGATGCATGCTTAACTCATATAGATGATTCAAACTGTCAGTGATCAAAAAAGTCACTTGAATGCATAATTTATGACAGTGAATGAATTCCCTTTCCTCCCTAATTATTTGGTCTAGACTATTGTTAATACTGCTTTTCTCTACCTGTGATTCTACCATCTTATGTCTGAGGAAGATGCTCAGAAATATGGCAAGAAGTGGAAGAAATCAGTCTAGAAAGTTTTTAATTGAGTAAGTAACAAAAATGATGTGCCATGGTCAGATCAGTCAGAATTCTATAGACATTTTACAGTTTTCAAGATTCCTAAGAGATACAGTAATGTCTTGTCCTCCGAAGTAGAAATGCAGGCGGTACCCCCACACATGATCAAATCTGCTATTTATTCCCTACTCATTTGAGTCACATTTTTTCAGCACCCATGCTGGGTACCATCAATGTGGACAAGACAGAACATACAATTCCTAGTTTTAGGGAGGACATGATCGATAAGAAATTCTTCAGTTCCTGCTTGCCCACCCACCCTACCTCATCCATTTTCTTATCCACTGTGTGCTTGTCCTGCTTTTGAATTTACCAGTCTTTACCCCAGTTTGATTTGTAAGCAAGCTCAATAAACATTTTTTATTTTAAAGGGCAATGGTTTGGAGGTGAAATAGTACCTGTCTCACTGTAAACTATACTATTAAAAACTATATATCTTTTTTTCTGATTATAAAACAGTACCTAAATCCCAAGAAAAGAACTTGGAAAATATGGGAAACAAAAAAATAAAATTAAAATCTCTTTCAATACAAACTCTAAGAAAGTCATAGGAAAGTTTCAGTTATTTCTTTTCAGATGTTGACTTTATCACATCTTCATTTTTTCACCTAATATAGAAGAATTATTTTCTCATATGCTGAATTATTTGAAAAAAATCATCTTATTGATTGATAATTTCCCATGTATAATTTATTCAATCATTTTCCAATGATCGCTCTAATGCAAAATGGTCAATTTTAAAACAACAGAGAAAATAGCTTCATTTTTATGTTATGGTTCTTTCAGTGAAAGGTAGAAAAAAAATGGAATACCTTCTCTCTTTTTTTAGTTGCATTTTTTTAAGCTATCATATAAATCAAGATACAATCCTTTTTTTTCCTTCTCTTTCCTTGGCGTCTGTATAATGTCTGTTGAGGCCCACCTCTGACATTTATGATTGTAGATATAACACAGATGGCAGGAAACAGACATTGGGCAGAAAGCTAGTTCCTATCTGCCCTGGGGAGCTAATTTGCTCTGTCTTCATAAAGGTAGGCCAAAGCTATGCAGCAAACACTTGTGTAAAGTTTAAGGTATGGCCTACATGGCATACAGAACATGGGAAAGTAAAAACTAATTACTAGGTGGCAAAAGAAAGAAAAAAGTAATGGGAGTCAGGGCATACTACCAAATATGACACTTTGATATACTGAATGTCTTAAGCTAAAGGAATTTAAGAAAAAAGCCGCAGAAGGTTATTCTGACATCCTCACCATCCGTATCCTTCTTCTCTGAAACAGGTCATAAAACTCTCCCAGGAGAGGTATCCTCCCAATATCTAGAAGAAACATGCATCCTTATCTCTGAAGACAAAGGGATGCCAAGAAGAATCCTAACAGACAAGCCTTGATAAGCCTTTCCCAGTTTGCTACAGTTATCTCATATTCCTTAGCCTATCCCATTCCTCCACAACCACTCACTCTTCATCAAACCCAGCACAAAACACTCATGCCTAACAGTTTCTGTGGGTCTTCATTTCCTTACGAAGACTTCCATGTCATGTAAAAGTTACAGTAAATAAATGTGTATGCTTTTATCCTGTCATAATTGGTCTTTATGAGTTTAATTTTCAGACCGCACAAGGGACCCTAATAAAGGTGAGGAAATTTTTATCATCTCTCACAAGAAAGAGAGAGAGAGTAAAGGAAGGAAGGAAGAGAAGGAAAGGAGAGAAAAGGGAAAAAGTAGAGGGGAACAAAGCACATGAGATAAGGTAGGTATCTGCCAGCTGTGACTCCAGAACTTATTTGCTATGTGACATTGAATAAGAATTACTCTCAATTATCTTTCACAACCTCCAAAGTCTTCAGTTTCCTTCTCTATATAATGGACACAATAACCATACGTATATGATGGGTTACTTTGAAGGTTAAAGGACTAAAGTTAAATGCATAATAAAAGAGTGATGCATAACAAAAACAAGATGTATTCTAATTATTACTATCACTTCTATATTGGAAATGTTTATTTTAAAAAATAAATTGGCTAGAGTTGACACTTCCTCTTTAAAGTGATACACCTGCACAATTATAGGTAAGTGACTGGACTAACTGACCAATCACATAAAACCTTTGAGTGAACACCTCTCAGAGGCATCCATTGTCATTCTTGGAGGGTTACTTAGGTGCACTTGTTAAGAATGACATTTCCTGGAATCCATCATCTATATTTCCCAGTGCAGAACTGGGAGAGAGACACAAGATCCAAAATCGCTATTTTTAAATCTATTTCTAGGTGATCTCTATACAAGCTAAAGTTTGAGAAACTCTAACACGTCTTCACCCAGAAAAATGTTTAAACAAAAATCTTCTAGTGAATATTACATTAGTGGCTACAGCAAATTCAGAGTGATTGGTGTTTACAAAAATGTCATTGGACAGAGTGCATTCCAAATCAGCCCTGTGAATTATTTACAGAGGAGTGAGTATAGACTGAAGGATTTTTATATAATCTTTGCAATATTCCAAAACATTTCTGAAATTACTAGGAAAGAGTTTTGCCAATCATAAACAACAAATCGCCTACTTTCCCAAACACCACCACCCACTACATATACATGTAGAATCAAGATCAGCTGCCTGGAAATGTCGTATTTCTTCCATCAATTGATATTGGTAGAGAAAAAGATAAAAAATGAAACATTCTAATTAAATTACTTTGCTTACTCTCATTCAGAAAATGTCACTTACTTCATAAAGAATTGAAAAATAAATTCCTCTAGAAAGTGTATCTTTGAAAGAAAATTACAGAATCAGAATTGCAAAGCTATCAGTTTGGTTCAGTTGAGTCACTTAATCATGTCCAACTCTTTGCAACCCATGGACTGCAGCACACAAGGCTCCCTTGTCCATCACTAACTCCTGGAGCTTGCTCAAACTCATGTTCATCAAGTCGGTGACACCATCCAACCATCTCATCCTCCTTTGTCCCCTTTTCCTGCCTTCAATCTTGCCCAGTATCAGGATCTTTTCCAATAAGTCAGTTCTTCGCATCAGGTGGCCAAAGGACTGGAGCTTCAGCTTCAGATCAGTCCTTCCAATGAATATTCAGGACTGATTTCCTTTGGTATGGACTGGTTGGATCTCCTTGCAGTCCAAGGGACTCCTTTCCAACACCAAAGTTCAAAAGCATCAGCTAACAGCACTCAGCTTTCTTTATAGTCCAAATCTTTTATACATACAGAACCACTGTAAAAACCATAGCTTTGACTATATGGACCTTTGTCAGCAAAGTAATGTCTCTGCTTTTTAATATGCTGTCTAGGTTGGTCATAACTTTTCTTCCAAGGAGCAAGCATCTTTTAATTTCATGACTGTAGTCACCATCTGCAGTGAATTTGGAGCCCCCCAAAATGCCATGGTTTCCATTATTTCCTCATCTATTTCCCATGAAGTGATGGGACCAGACGCCATGATCTTAGTTTTCTGAATGTTGAGTTTTAAGCCAGCCTTTTCACTCTCCTCTTTCATCTTCATCAAGAGGCTCTTCAGTTTCTCTTCACTTCCTGCCATAAGGGTGGTGTCATCTGCATATCTGAGGTTATTGATATTTCTCCCTGCCTTCTTGATTCCAGCTTGTGCTTCATCCAGCCTGGCATTTCGCATGATGTACTCTGCATATAAGTTAAATCAGCAGGATGACAATATACAGCCTTGACATACTCTTTTCCCAATTTGGAACCAGTCTCATCTTCCATGTCCAATTCTAACTGTTGCTTTCTGACCTGCATACAGATTTCTCAGGAGGCAGGTTGGGTGGTCTAGTATTCTGACCTCTTTCAGAATTTTCCACAGTTTGTTGTGATCCACACAGTCAAAGGCTTTGGCATCATCAATAAAGCAGAAATAGATGTTTTTCTGGAACTCTGTTGCCTTTTTGATGATCCAACAGATGTTGGCAATTTGATCTCTGGTTCCTCTGCCTTTTCTAAATCCAGCTTGAGCATCTGGAAGTTCACGGTTCATATACTATTGAAGCCTGACTTGGAAAATTTTGAACATTACTTTGCTACCATGTGAGATGAGTGCAGTTGTGCCGTAGCTTGAACATTCTTTAGTATTGCCTTTCTTTGGAATTGGAATGAAAACTGACTTTTTCCAGTCTTATGGCCACTGCTGAGTTTTCCAAATTTGCTGGTATATTGAGTACAGCATCATCTTTTAGGATTTGAAATAGCTCCACTGGAAGTCCATCACTTCCGTTAATTTTGTTCATAGTGTTGCTTCCTGACTTGACTTCACATTCCAGAATGTCTGGCTCTAGGTGAGTGATCACACCATCATGGTTATGGATCATTAAGATCTTTTCTGTACAGTTCTGTCTATTCTTGCCACATCTTTTAAATAACTTCTGCTTCTATTAGGTCCATACAATTTCTGTTCTTTATTGTGCCCATCTTTGCATGAAATGTTCCCTTGGTATCTCTAATTTTCTTAAAGAGATCTCTAGTCTTTCCCATTCCATTATTATCCTCTATTTCTTCACACTGATCACTAAGGACAGCTTTCTTATGTCTCCTTGCTATTCTTTGGACCTCTGCATTCAGATGAGTTTATTTTTCCTTTTCTCCTTTGCCTATCACTTCTCTTCTTTTCTCATCTATTTTTAAGCCTCCTCAGAAAATGATTTTGCCTTTTGACATTTCTTTTTCTTGAGGATGGTTTTGATCACTGCCTCTTATACAATGTCATAAACCTCCATCCATAGTTCTTCAGGCACTCTGTCTATCAGATCTAACCCCTTGAATCTCTTTGTCACTTTCACTGTATAATTGTAACAGATTTGATTTAGGTCCTATCTGAATGGTCTAGTGGTTTTCCCTATTTTCTTCAATTTAAGTCTGAATTTTGCAATAAGGAGTTCATAATCTGAGCCACAGTCAGCCCCTGGTCTTGTTTTTGCTGACTGTATAGAGCTTCTCCATATTTGGCTGCAAAGAATAACATCAATCTGATTTCAACATTGACCATCTATGTCCATGTGTAGAGTTGTCCCTTGTGTTGTTGGAAGAGAGTTTGCTATGACCAGTGCATTCTCTTGGCAAAACTCTATTAGCCTTTGCCCTGCTTCATTTTGTACTCCAAGACCAATTTGCCTGTTATTCTAGGTATCTCTTGACTTCCTACTTTTACATTCTAGTCCTCTATGATGAAAAGGACATCTTTTGGGGGTATTAGTTCTAGAAAGTCTTGTAGGTCATCGTAGAACCATTCAACTTCCACTTCAGCATTAGTGGTTGGGGCATAGACTTGGATTACTGTGATATTAAATGGTTTGTCTTGCAAATGAACAGAGATAATTCTGTCATTTTTGAGACTGCAGAGCTATACAGGACATTATAAAGACTTTAGCTTATCAGGGAGGGGCGAAGTTTCTCCCTCAACCTTCCTTGAGTTCTGTGGAGTTCAGTAATAAATTTTCTCTTATTACAGAACCTTGAGTTCTGGTAATAAAATTGACACAAGACAGATTCAGTTCAGTTCAGTTCAGTCGCACAGTCATGTTCAATGCTTTGTGACCCCATGAACTTCAGTACACCAGGCCTCCCTATCCCTCATCAACTCCCGGAGTCTATCCAAACTCATGTCCATTGAGTCAGTGATGCCTTCCAACCATCTCATCCTCTGTTTTCCCCTTCTCCTCTAGCCCTCAATCTTTCCCAGTATTGGGGTCTTTTCAAATGAATCAGCTCTTCACATCAGGTAGCCAAAATATTACAGTTTCAGCTTCAGCATCAGTCCTTCCAATGAATACCCAGGGCTGATCTCCTTTAGGATGGACTGGTTGGATCTCCTTGCAGTCCAAGGGACTCTCAAGAGTCTTCAATACCACAGTTCAAAAGCATCAACTCTTTGGTGCTCAGCTTTCTTTAGTCCAACTCATATCCATAGATGACTAGTGGAAAAACCATAGCCTTGACTAGAAGGACCTTTGTTAACAAAGTAATGTCTCTGCTTTTTAATATGCTCTCTAAATTGGTCATAACTCTCCTTGCAAGGAGGAAGCATCTTTTAATTTCATAGCTGCAGTCACCATCTGCAGTGATTTTGGAGCCCCCAAAAAATAAAGTCTGCCACTGTTTCCCCATCTATTTGCCATGAAGTGATGGGACTGGATGCCATGATCTTCGTTTTTGGAATGCTGAACTTTAAGCCAACTTTTTCACTCTCCTCTTTCACTTTCATCAAGAGCCATTTTAGTTCCTCTTCACTTTCTGCCATAAGGGTAGTGTCATCTGCATATCTGAGGTTATTGATATTTCTCCCAGCAATCTTAATTCCAGCTTGTGCTTCTTCCAGCACAGCGTTTCTCATGATGTACTCTGCATATAAATTAAATAAGCAGGGTGACAATATACAGCCTTGATGACTAACTGCAGAAAAAGAAACAAGTTTAATTCCCTGAACAAGACAGGGTTCACAGAAATGAGACCTAAGATGTGGCCAAAGCAGGCAGCATTTATATTATTATACAAAAAAAAAAAAAAAAAAAAAAAACACAGTAAATTTGAGAGGAACTGACAAGACAGAGAAATGTTAGAAACTGGTCTGGCATGCTTAACTGGTAAGGAATTTCAGCAAATTTTGGCTTATGCAGTAACTTAGTAAAGAAGTTTCAAGGTCTGTTTACACAAACTTCGCAGCCCTTAATGCCTTTCCTGGTGATAAGGGTATCTTTCTACCTCCTGGTACATGAAGGCATGTTTCACATGAGAGGCTTCTTTTCCCTACTTTCAGGGAAACAGAGAAGAGGATCAACATCCTCTTTCATCAGTTGCTTCTTAAGGATCTTTAACACAAAATAATCAGTATGCCATTGAGGCATATTTTGGGACTGTACTCCAACAGCGTGTCAGTTAGTACTGCGCAGTGGCTACTACTTGGGCTCAGCAATCAGATTGTCTTCCAGATGCTAGTCTTGTCACCACTGGACCCAGGCTCGTGACCTCACTGTGCCTTGATTTCTCAGTTGTAATGTGGGGCTGACTATTCTCCTGTCTCACAGGGCCGTGCTAAGGCCATAAGTATTCAGTGTGTCTAACATGCATAGAATGTCTCTGACAAACACTAAGTACTGAGAAGATGTTCATTATTATCATTTTTTTTTATTGCCCCAACAGTCTCATCTTACTGCTATGAAAACTAGGTAAAGCTAAACAATTTACCCAGGTCACACAAGAGAAAAGCCAGAACCAAGACCTAGTATTCCAAACTTGACATATATCTTTTCCCAGTACCCTGCTGAATGGTCAGAAGATAATTCTGTTTTTATTGATTCATACTTAAACCTCACTCATTGCCCTAAAACCTATAAATTGCCAAATGAGCTGTTAAAAACAATTTTGCTTCCTCATGATATGTCTAAAAATCATCACCACAGTAGTGACTCTGCTCTTGAAAAAAAATGATTTCTTCAATAATCTAGTTCAGAAGAGAGTTTTGCAAATCTCATATGCAAAGCTCATTTAGAGCTATGAAAGCACATATTGATATTATTGAAATATGGAATCTAAGAAATCAATCATGGCAAATGAATTATGGTGTCACCTTGCTGTGGCTCATAACTGTGTTCTTTTCATGTATGCTAATTGCTTGATCGCCTATTGTAGCACAGCCCTAATTTTATTCATAGTTTTTTTTTCCTTTTTCCTTTCTCCAGGAAACGTATGGATGGCTCTGGCATGAATTTCCTTCTCTTTTGAAATCCCTGAGATCAACAATCCATTTAATTATTTTTAGTAATGACTTTGGTGAATGAATTAAACATTCTGCTATTTTACAATTCACTGTGGATGTGGATGTTTTGCTAGTGTTAAATTTGAACATGGTACCAAGGGGTCTCTTCTTATAGCACCTAAAAGACACCTTGGGGATTTGCTGAGATGAATTTCAGGTTTCTTTCCTTATTCCAAAGCAGGTTGTGTGTCTTCTTCTCTATTTTAGCCTGTGAGTTGCAACCTAAAGAGAACCAGAGGCTGATCTCTTGGCCAACCTGATAAAGCAAATGGAAATGTGTTTTAGATATTTTTCCCTCATCCTGATTCCCTCTTCATGCTTCATTTTAGTTTTTTCCATTTCAC
>SJYC01019607.1:0-58154 GCA_006408675.1 Madoqua kirkii
AAGTACCACGGGTTCGAGCACTGGATGGGCTCCTCCTCCCAGACGGTCCTCAGCCTCTGCGCCCAGGAGGCCACCATCCTCTTTCTTTCTTCTTCGGATGCCATTTCAGGAGCAAAACTGATCTGAGGGGCAAGGACTTTAAATCCGCAGAAGTGCAGCGTGCCGTGCTACAGGTGCAAAGAGGGGAGCGCAGTGAGAGGCCGCCAGTCGCTCCGCCACTCGGGGAAGGCGCACAGCTGGCCTCCAGGGAGCGCAGAGAACCTCCCACCACCGGGGAGCCGAGAACGCGGGCGCTGCCCTGCAGCCCCAGGACCTGGCTGCTCAAGGGGGCAGAGTGTGCTGGAGGCTCGACAGCTCTCTCATCCCTGCTGCTGAGTCACACGCTAAGTTTATGGTTTTGATTGCTTAGGTAAATTACGGCAACTCGTGAAAGTGAAAGCCGCTCAGCCGTGCCAGACTCTGCAACACCATGGACTATACAGGCCAGAATACTGGGATGGGCAGCCTATCCCCTCTCAAGGGGATCTTCCCGACCCAGGAATCAAACTGCACTGCAGGTGGATTCTTTACCACTGAGCCACCAGGGAGCCCTGCAGGATATTCCAGCTAGCTGTGCCACCATGGAAGGCTGTTCGAGATAGGCATTAGGTGTAACTACAAGAATGTGAGGCAATATTTGTGGTGCACTGTTCATGTAAAAAAAAGAAATAAATATGGTAAGCTGAGTCATAAAACGTACACGTGTAAGAACACAGGGCTCTCCCTGGCCCAGCCAGTCCAGTGGCCGGCACTGCCTGCTCCCCGTGCAGGGGGCCTGGGTTCGCGCCCTGTGCGGGCACCTGATCCCATGTGCTGCAGCTAAGGGTGAAGATGTGTATAAGAGACAGGCCCCGTCGGATGTCGCTGTCAGCTGCCGCTGGGCCAGACAGAGATGGGAGTGTGTGTCTGTCCGTCAGGGGAGGGGCGGGGGAGCTGGCCTCGGTTTCCCTCCAGTCACTATAGACGATCCTCCTGGGGTCCACGCCCAATCCCGTGCTGTCCTCCGCAGGGTAAGCTGGCCATCCTGTCCTTAACCACAGGCGGCACAGCAGCATGTTCTCCAAGACTGGGGTCAACGGAGACATCCGGTACCTCCTGTGGCCCCTCCAGGTATGCCCCCCCACACGCACACAGCTCTCCTAGCTCCTCCCGGGTGGGCGCAGGGCCTAAAGGCCAGGCCATGCTGACTCCCCTGGAAACAGGATATCATAACCTCTTAGCCTTTTGGATGTTTTACTTGGCAGCCCTGGAAAGGCTGGCTGATGGAGAAAACGCTGTGATTACGAGAACCTTTGATGCTCTTTGGCCAGAGGCCAAGCCGAGCCCGGTTGGCCGAAGTCCGCTCTGGGTGAGCAGGAGCCCTGAGGTGGCTCCCTGCGTCATGAGCTTCAATTCTTCCTGCTTTTAAAAGCTCTTCACTTTTGTTTCAGTTTGCAAAAGTACATATGGGAACAAAGAGACTATAAAAAATAGAAATTCTGTTCTCTTAATGCCCTTGACAACAATCACTGTCAATGATTTAATGTGTTTTCTTACAGCCCATATATATTCTTTTTAAAAAACATTGATCCACCTATTTATCTGGCTGAGCCAGGTCTCCGCCAGGGCATGCAGACTCTTTGGCTGCGGAATGCTCACCCTTAGCTGCAGCACATGGGATCAGGTGCCCGCACAGGGCGCGAACCCAGGCCCCCTGCACGGGGAGCAGGCAGTGCCGGCCACTGGACTGGCTGGGCCAGGGAGAGCCCTGTGTTCTTACACGTGTACGTTTTATGACTCAGCTTACCATATTTATTTCTTTTTTTTACATGAACAGTGCACCACAAATATTGCCTCACATTCTTGTAGTTACACCTAATGCCTATCTCGAACAGCCTTCCATGGTGGCACAGCTAGCTGGAATATCCTGCAGGGCTCCCTGGTGGCTCAGTGGTAAAGAATCCACCTGCAGTGCAGTTTGATTCCTGGGTCGGGAAGATCCCCTTGAGAGGGGATAGGCTGCCCACCCCAGTATTCTGGCCTGTATAGTCCATGGTGTTGCAGAGTCTGGCACGGCTGAGCGGCTTTCACTTCACGAGTTGCCGTAATTTACCTAAGCAATCAAAACCATAAACTTAGCGTGTGACTCAGCAGCAGGGATGAGAGAGCTGTCGAGCCTCCAGCACACTCTGCCCCCTTGAGCAGCCAGGTCCTGGGGCTGCAGGGCAGCGCCCGCGTTCTCGGCTCCCCGGTGGTGGGAGGTTCTCTGCGCTCCCTGGAGGCCAGCTGTGCGCCTTCCCCGAGTGGCGGAGCGACTGGCGGCCTCTCACTGCGCTCCCCTCTTTGCACCTGTAGCACGGCACGCTGCACTTCTGCGGATTTAAAGTCCTTGCCCCTCAGATCAGTTTTGCTCCTGAAATGGCATCCGAAGAAGAAAGAAAGAGGATGGTGGCCTCCTGGGCGCAGAGGCTGAGGACCGTCTGGGAGGAGGAGCCCATCCAGTGCTCGAACCCGTGGTACTTTGGGCAGTGAGGGGCCCGCCGCACCGCGGGGCCCACGCGGGAGGGTGAGACGTGTAAGGCCTCGCGGGCGCGGGTAATAAAGGATGCCACGACAGCCAGGCTGTGACTGTGTCTCCAGGTCCCGCGGGCGGCTCCGTCCTGAGGGCTGGCTCCGTCCCCCTCGAGCGGCTCCGTCCCCCGCGGGCCGGCCCAGGTTCTCTCCTTGGGGGGCGGCCGGCCCTTCTCCCAGGCCTGCTTCTCGTTTCTAATGCCTTTCGTCCCCCTTTATTCAGCCCTGGCAGGCCGTGCTTGTAGTTTTGGCACGAAACTGGATGTTAGGTATTTTTCTGCGACCGTCTGCTTTCCGGAGGGACGCGCCATCTGCCCGCAGCCTGTGCCGCAGCGCTCCGCTCGCGCTTCTCCTGTCTTTGTCTTTTTCTCTCTCGAGTGTGAGGTTTTAACTGAGCGCGACTCAGCGGATCTTCCCAACTCCTGAGGGCCGGTCACAGTGAGGGCGCCGGCCTTAGTGAGAAGGCGACCCATCAGCCTGCACGAGTCCGGGAGCGGGCCTGGCCGGGCCCTGAGCTGCGGGCTCGTGTCCCGTGAGTGTCTCCCCGCCCCTCCTCTTCGTGGTCGTCGTCACTGCCCAGGACAGGCCCTTCTCAGCAGCCCCCTCACCACCCCCATCAGGCTCCCAGCTGCGCCGCCTGGCCGCCGGCCCTCACCTGCCTCCTCCCTGTCCGCCCTCCAGCCCCCCAGGCATCTTCAGACCCTGCTCCACCCCATTATCTTCCTTCTCTTCACCTGATCCACCACCAGATAGCGGTCCACGCTCCTAGCTTCCCTTTGCATCTCCGTCCCTCTCTCAGAGCTCTCATCTTCGAATCAGATTGCTTTTCAGGGTCATTTCTTTCTGACGTTCTCGACACCATTTTCTTCAGGCTTTTTCAGAGCATCCCCACGTTCTCTTTCAGCACCACCGTCCCAGACCCTCTCGGGGGCCGCCCCCACCACCCCAGGTGCCTGCTCAGGGTCCCCTCCAGACTGTCTTCATCATCCCTTTTGAGCCTCAGTTCTCTCGAGATCGCTCTCCTTTGACTGTTGGAACTGGCTCCTTCAGATGCTCTTTGGGCCCTCTTCTTGAGCAACTTTTCCAGACACACCTTCAAAACCTCCCCCATCTTTCTGTATCTTTCACGTGTCAATTCTTTAAATGCTGTGCTTGCTGCAGCTTCAGCCTTCATCTGGCGTGCTGGGATGTTCAGGCGGGGCCTGACATGAGGTGACCCTCGCTCTCTTGGGGCCTCCTCAGCCTGGTCCCACCCTGGGACAGAGGTGTGAGGAGGACCCAGCGTCCTTCCCGTGGAGGGTTTGAATCTAGCTACCAGTCTCCTCTGTGTCCTTAGGACACAGGTTGTATCTGGACATCTGTCCAAGAGGAGGTGCTTCCTAACTGGCCCAGAGCATGGACACGCTCCTCGGAGGTTTCCTCTGCCCTCTTCAGCACCTGTGGACCGTCCTCAAAATCCGCACAACAAAGCGTCTTTGCTGACGTTGGCTCGGTCCCAACTCGGTCACACTCGCTCGGGACAGTCCTGCGGCTTTCATTGAGAGACCGCTTCCTGGGGAGCTTACACCCCACCCTGAGACTCGTTCTGCCCTTCAGTGTCCAGGCCCTCGCTTCTGATGGCTTCTCCATGCAGAGATACTCACTCATGACCCACAGATTCCCACTTCAGAAAACGGCACTGCCTTCTCCTGTTAAGATCACCTCCTTGGTGGTTGTGCTGCATTGGATAGAAAGGGTGTGGAAGGCTTCGCTGCGATGTCTGGGGACAAGCCAGTCATCAGCCCGAGGCCTCTCTCCCCTGCTCCCCTGCTCCTGAGGTTGGGGTTTGGGGTTTTCTCTGCAGAGGTGTCTCGGCTTTGCTAGCACCATCGTATTCCCACTTCAGAAAACGCACTGCCTTCTCCTGTTAAGATCACCTCCTTGGTGGTTGTGCTGCATTGGATAGAAAGGGTGTGGAAGGCTTCGCTGCGATGTCTGGGGACAAGCCAGTCATCAGCCCGAGGCCTCTCTCCCCTGCTCCCCTGCTCCTGAGGTTGGGGTTTGGGGTTTTCTCTGCAGAGGTGTCTCGGCTTTGCTAGCACCATCGTGTGTGTCTGCAGAGGAACCTGACCGACGTGCCATCACGGAGGAGCCAGGCGGCCTGATGTGCGGAGCTGACATCTTCAGCAGTGTCAGGGAACCAGCCTTCTTTCCGGGGGCGCCACTGGCTGCTGCCCAGGAGAAGGGCTCCCCTGCTGGGATCTCTTGGGCTCACAGCCACTCAGGTCCAGAGGCCTGGCAGAGGCTGGGGCAGCACTGGACAGAGGCCCCACGGTCAGACCATCGTGGGGAAGAGGGAATCTGAGCCGAGTGCCCGGCCCAGCAAGGGCCCCGTGTCTGTGGGTCACCCGGGTGCTTCTGCCATTTCTGGTTGAGACTGAAACCCTCCTGAGACTTCCAGCTCCTTCCAGCAGATGGCAGATGAGATTTCTCAGAAGGCCTCCTGCAGCACTGCCCCCCGAGGCCATCAAAGTCACAGGAAACACACTTCTAAACACACATCGTGGGAAACGGGGAATGTCCAAGTGTATCCCCAGCTCTGTCCCCCCCACCAACACACACAGCAGCCTCACCCCATAACAACAAGCACCTGACGAGCTGCTGGCGGCAGAACGGACAGAAATACAGGCCTTCCAGGTCACGTTCTGACACCAATACCCTGTGTCGTGAGTGCTCTCTCTTACCAGTGAAAGGGAAAGAAAGAGAAGTCGCCCAGTTGTGTCTGACACTTTGAGATCCCATGCACTGTAGTCTTCAGCCTTCTCTGTCCATGGGATTTTCCAGGCAAGCGTACTGGAGTGGGGTGCATTTCCTCCTCCAGGGGATCTTCCTGACCCAGGGATCAAACCCAGGTCTCCTGCATTCCAGGCAGACGCCTTACCCTCTGAGCCCCCAGGGAAGCCCCAGGATGATACCGGTATTCCAGCACAAAAAGAAGCGAGAGGCCCTGGGTCTGTGCACTGTGGGCCACTCAGCTGAGACCTTGCATAGAGGGCTTCCCTTCAGAAGGAGGCCCTTCTCACAGGAAGACAGGAAGCTGAGCTGTTTCTGTCTCAGCTCTGGTAGAAGAGTCTCTCTCCTGCACTGCAGGGTCCTGGAGTGGGACTGATTCTGGCGGCACCTACAGAGCAAGGGGAAACCTAAAGAAATTACGTGGCTCCAAGTGACAGCTCAGCTGGTAAAGAATCTGCGTGCAATGCGGGAGAACCCGATTCGATTCCTGGGTCGGGAAGATCCACTGGAGAAGGGCAAGGCTACCCACTCCAGTATTCCTGGGCTTCCCTTCTGGCTCAGCTGGTAAAGAATCCACCTGCAATGCAGGAGACCCCAGTTTGATTCCTGGACTGGGAAGATCCCTTGGAGAAGGGACAGCCTACCTACTCCAGTATTCTTGGGCTTCCCTTGAGCCTCAGTTGGTAAAGAATCTGCCTGCAATGCGGCAGACCTGGATTGGATCCTTGGGTTGGGGAAGATTCCCTGGAGAAGGGAAAGTCTACCCACTCCAGTATTCTGGTCTGGAGAATTCCATGGACTGTATAGTCAAGTGGGCCCACAAAGAGACACGACTGAGCAACTTTCACTTTACAATGTCCTCAGTAGAGGAAGAAGTCAACAGATTTGCTCCAGAGAAAAAAAAAACGTCATCCTACACCTGTGAGGATGCTCCCTGAGCAAGTCAGCCTCACAGAAACCCCCAAATGGCCAAATACATGCAGAGACTGCACGAGATGAGAATCAGCAGAAACACCAGGTGGTAGATTTTACCACCCAGGAACTTCAGATATCGCTGCTATGAGATACGTAACACAAAGTAACAGCGTATAAGGCATTTAAAGAAATGGAAATGGAATCAGATGTGAGCAGCAGACAAGAGACACTCAGAAGTGACCAAATGGCTCTGAAAAAATAACTCAGCGAATGGGTGAAACCATAGGTTAGACACGGATACAGAGAGAGTGGATGTGTGCGCTTCAGTCTTAATGTTGAATGTCACGGAAGATCACTTGACTGAGTGTACAAACACGCCAAATGCAAACTCATCTGGAGATAGTAGTCTACTGAGGCAGTAGGATGATGATGAAATATTCAGAACAGGAGTGTGATGGGAGGGGCACACAGGCCTTCACTGGCCTTTGAGAAGTCAGTCTGTGACAGCTGCATGCTCGAAACCATTTAAGAAGTAACGATAGTCGGTCTAGGTGTTCACTGCTGTAAAGCCTTCTGAGGGAATGAGCTGAGAGTTGCCTTTTCAGAGCCTGCCGTGGGGGCCCCAGGAGTCGGGTGGGCTTTGAACCATCTAAGACGTGACTGTCTACGTGGACTAAGCCCAGAGGCCATGCTAAGTCCAAACCTGACACTAACCCCCAGGTGGCCGGGTCAGAGGCACAATGCGGGTAGGCAGTTTAGACCCCCTAAGCCCCTCACCTCTTGGGGGCTGTAAGTGAAAACCCCGAGAAAACCACCAAGAATTTTTGTGCAGTTTCGGTAGAACTGGGGAGCCCAGCGAATAAGGGCATTTAAGGACCCCAGGGCTTGACGAGGAACACGAGGATTCGTGCCCGAAGTGGGTGCCGCAGGCGGCCCGAGCTGCTGCTGGAGCAGGGCCCTGCCGGCCTGGGCCTTTCTGTCTGCCCCTCCTCTGAGGACTGTCCTCTCCCGGCCCACGGCCCCTCAGGAGAGAGGAGGGTCAGGGCCGGCAGACAAGCCAGAGCTCACAGAGGCCCCCCTTTTGCAACATCCATACGGGAGCCCTGAACAAATTCTTCAGGAAGAAGAAAACCATCTTTCCAAGAGGTGGCAAGTTTAGAAGCATGGGCTGTTGGAGATGAGGATGAAAAGCCTTGACAAGAACTTTACCTGATTCTCAAACTCCTTGGAAGAATGACCTGAAGCATATTTGTGTTATGTACTATCTTTTTAAGGTCTGATGCAGAACAAGAATTGATGATGTAACTGCATTGCTCTGTCCCCTGGCCCAGCGTTTGGCCTTCGGTGCTGCCCCCTGGCATGGGGGGTGTTTCCCATTCCACCTCCTGGGAGGGCGAACATCCTCACAGGGGCGTCCGAGAGGCCAGCGCTCCTGGCCGGGGACAGCGAGGCACAGGACAAGCTGCCCACAGGCCTTCCCCGGCCCTGTGCCTCTGCGGTCACCCTGCCATCTGAGTGTGATGGGTTTCGGTGTTGGGGAGCTTAGGCCAGTCCTTCCCATTGCAGGTTGAGTCCAAGACTGGAGGAGAAGAAAATAAAATTCCGTTCTTACAATCAGGTCGACACTTGTCGGGGTGTGGCTGTGGCTGAGGGCAGAATCATACCCCATCAGCCTGGGGCTACAACGTAAACTTCTTTTATCCAGAAGAGCACAAAACTGATCCCCTGAAATAACAAAGTGGGATGAGATTTCTAACAGTCTGCTTGTTTCATCACGAGAGGCCGTGATCCGCCCTGTGCTATTTTCCAGTCAGACGTGTTGTGAAATCGAGCGGCAGTGAGCCGTGCGAGCTGCGGCTGAGCGTGAGCGGTCTCTGTGTGTAGAGTGCACTGAGCAAGCCTTCCTGCTCAGCTGGGCCGCAAGACGCTGCTCATGCTTTTCTTCTTCCTTGAATCACCACCGAGAGTTTTTTCCCCAGGATTTCTTTCTTGCCCAGATTTAGGCAAGAAGGTGGTCACTGTCTGTGTCTTTCAGGGGATCCCTGAAGTGGCCCGGAGGCGGCTGAACTGAGCCAGCAGGGCCAGGGCCGCACCGTGCCACCTCTGTGTAGTGGACGTTGAGCTGAGGGCCGCGGGGAAGATGCCTCCAGTGAGTTTACGGTTGATAGTTACACCCACTCTCTAAAGGTTTCCCTTCTTTTTCTTCATAAGGAATAATCCAGCTGTGACCACATGTTGAATGGCAAAACGAGGTCCATGAGTGGGCTTTAGGGAAAGGAGCTGGTGGCACCCCCTTATCATTTCAAAGCCGTGAACGTCCACTTCCAGTCCAAGTGCAGACAGATGAGCCCTTTGAGCTGCCGACTGACTGAGCTCACGGGCCTGAGACGGGCTTTCAGCGCTGCTGGACTGGACCAGTCCCGTCTGACCCGACAGCTTGTACTGGTCCTGTTTGCTGTCCTCAAAAGATGGAGCATCTAGCACAGACGTCTGTGTGGAGTCTGTGTGTGCACACGACGGCGTTCATTATCAGCACTACCTGTATCATGAGCCTGTAAGTCACAGCAACTGGAAACTCTCACAAGGGAAGGTTTTCTCATAAATACAAGACCTCATGCTCTGTCAAGCTCCCTCCCTCTTTCCTATCCAAATAACAGCCCCCCACAAAAAATATGCTCCTGCCAGAGGCTGAGTCTGGGATGTTGAGCAGGCCGTCTTCCCGGCAGCTTGGTGTCAGCGTCCGTAGGATGGAGATAACAAGATTCAAGCTTGTGTATTTCACAGGGAAAGTGTCTCTATGCCACAGACATTCCATGCCGTGCACCATCTGGTACTTGACACGCGAGCCACACTTAGCTGTTACTGACATCTGAGTCCACGGGAGGGTGGTCCTGGGGACACAGTCGGAACTGCAAGGACCACAGAGTTGATGTTCTGAGTCCCCGGCCAAACACAGCTGGGGCTTCTCAGTCCGCCGCATTCCTTCCGCCCAGCTGCGGCCAGCTTGGACCTGGCCTTGCCACCACGTCCTGGGACCCCTGCGCGACGAGGCTGGGGGATTGGAGGAGAGTCCCCCTTGCCTCTGTGCACCCTGACGCTTGTCCCCTGCTCGTGACCTTCACACGCTGACACTGGTCTGAGAGTCAGCACCTGCCCGCATACTGATTCCCATCCGAGGTGTGGCCACCCTGAGCCATGGGGCCCCCGTGGTAGCCCCCTACTGCCCATCCTGGCCTTGGGCCTGTGGAAGAGCAGACGAGCCCCAGGGCGTCTGGGTCTCCAGTGACTCAGAGGGAAGGAAGCCCCGAGCCTGGCCCTCTGACCCGCTCCCCAGCACCGAGGGGGCTGGGCTGGGCTGGGCGTTTGCTTCCCTCTGGTGGCGGGTGCTGGAGGGAGCGGGGACCAGGTGGCCTCCTTGGAAGGGATCCATGACTCTCCCCCGCCCCCCGGGTCTGTCGTGAACACCCCGTGCTGGGTGTCACCGCGGCTCTTCACCCAACCGTTCCCTCCCCTCCTTCATTCCCAGGGGCGCAGCACGGTAGATACCCCGGCCCAAGCGGGTCCCACTGAGCTCACCTCCCAGCCCCACTCCCCGAGAGCACGTGCAGGGGTGTGAGCTGGCCCTCCCCAAGAGCACGCATCCGGGCTCTGACCTGCCCTCCTCCGTCAGCCCTGGCAATCAGTCAACCTGGACACACAGTCATCATCTTAAAGAGCTGAATCCGAACATAGAGAGGAAACTCCGGTTGGGACGTGACCACCTACTACCCTACCCCTCAGGGCCCCTCTCTGGCGCTGTGTGACACTTTGTGCTGAAGCAGGAGTCCCCAGCCTCCGGAGTCCAATGCCTGATGACCGGAGGTGGAGCTGACGCAGTGATAAACTGCACAATGGATATGATGCACGTGAACCATCCTGAAACCATCCCCCGGCTACACATGGAGAAGTTGTCTTCCCCGAAAGCAGCCCTGGTGGCAGCAAGGTTGGGGACCGCTGTGTTAATAAAGGACAGCGCCTTCCAGCAATGCCCGCTGAGTGCCGACCCCCTGAATCCTCGGGACGGAGCCCAGGGCAGCCCTTCTGGCCGCGTTCTCTGGGGTGCGGTGCACCGGGCACCCCCCAGGCTGAGGCTGCGGTGGGATGACCCGCGCCAGCACGATGCCCCCAGGGCATCTGGCACCGAGTAAAGCCGTCTCATGCTGCTTCCTGCAGGACGCAGGATGTCTACGTGGAGCAACGGCCAAAGAGAAGACCATCTCCAGGAGAAAGTGTGTCTGCTCAGAAAGAGGGTGGCTGGAGGCGCTGAGAGTGGAATTCTGAAGTGTGATGGCCACTACGGGAAACTGCCTTCTCGCTCCACAGGACCTGGACCGTAGCTGGTCTCAGCCACAGGCAGAAGGCAGAAAACCGCAGGTGTCGCTCCAGGACATCCTGTGCGCTGGGCCTGATCCCCCTCAGGGTCTGCTTGGCAAGGCCGCTTAAGGGTGTCTGCTTTGAGCTTAGCCATTCTAAGTATTGTTTGATGAAGCAAGTTTCACTGTATCGTAGACACAACGGCATAAACTGAAAGGGAAAATACATGGTGTTACGGCCTAGAAACCTGGTCACTGTGAGTTGGAATCAGGTGAAGCAGGATTATGCAAATCATTAAGAATGGGATTCATGTTGATGTAGGAACCAACACAATATTGTAAAGCAATTAATCCTTCAATGAAAAAGAAATACATCAAAAAAAAAAAAAAGGAAAAAAGGTGAAGAAGAATGGGCTTCCCTGGTGGCTAGGACAGTAAAAGAGTCCGCCTACAACGCAGGAGACCCAGGTTCAATCCCTGGGTCAGGAAGATCCCCTGGAGTAAAGGAATGGCACCCCACTCAAGTATTCTTGCCTGGAAAATTCCACGGACAGAGACTCCTGACGGGCTATAGTCCATGGGATTACAGAGTCAGACACAACTGAGTGACTAATACTTCCACTTTTTTTTTTTTTTTCCACAAGAAGGGGCAGCTCCTAGGGCTGACGAGACAGCCTGTCACATCCTATTTCGGCAGAAGTCGTGAGACGGGGCAAGACACAGGACGCCGTGACCCACAGCGAGGGCGGTGCCAGGCTCACCCTTCTTTTGTGGTGGGTCCCCCTCCCCTCCCCCACGGACCCCACGGACCCCGCCACCGGCAGCTCTGCAGGAGCAGCACCCTAGCTCCTGCTTCCTGAACAGGAAACACAGAGAGAGAGGTCACTGCCTTCAGAGGACGCCGAGGCGAGCCTGCCGGTCCCTGGACAGGGCTGCTGGCGCCCCCTGGCGGCCGCCCACTGCAGACACGGCCCCAGGGAGGCCCTGGAGAAGAGAAGGCACTCAGCGCGGGCACGCTCGGCATGCCAGTGCCGGGGCCTCGCCCTTCCCAACAGCAGAGAGGGAAGCAGGCACAAAGCGCGGAGTCAGAATGAAAAAGGCATGAAAAGCCAGTCTCGTTGACGCGGTCCTGTTTCCTTTGGCACTGATCCTTGGGCTTGCTGCCTACAGACACGTGTGCACGTGTGTGTAAGCGTATTTGTGTGCGAGGACTGGGCAACAAGCACTGTCCGTCTGCTTTCAGAAAACCAAGCAAGAGCGCTCTGCCTGCCACCGCCGCCTATGCCTCTCTCCTCTGCCAGAGGTGCGGGGGTGTCGCTGTCCTCGCTGCTGGCCACCGGGAGGACACGCCATCTCCCCCACGCCCCCCGTGGTGCACAGCTCTGCACCGCCCGGGGCCCCTGTGAGCGCCAGCTCCGAGCTGCCCCCACCCCCGCCCGAGGCATCATTCACCCACGACAGGATGGCTTTGTTTCTTCTTTTCCAGCTCTTGTCCGCTTTTGCCTTCTTGTGTTTCTAGGGGAATGTCCTATACCACAGCTGGACATCCTTATCTCATCACTGATCTTAACATGAATGCTTTCATGGATTCACCATTAGCATGAGGAGTCACTGATGAACTTCTCCCTCATTTGCGTGCATGTACAAGGTAAGCATGTTTTCAACTCCAGTCTGTTGACTCAGTAAATTTCAGGGCTTGCTTTCCTGATGGTAAACTAACCATGCTTTCTTGGGAAGCCTACTCGGGCCATTGTGTATTATCTTTTTTATATCTCCATGAATTATGTTTGCTAACAGTGGATTTTGCATTTATGTTGATGAGTTAAGATTAGCCTATAATTTTCTTTCCTCTTTCCTTGCCACATTTTAGCATGAAACTTAACCTCAAAAAATGACTTGGGAGTGCAGCCTCTTTCTCTGTATCCTGGATTAACTTGATCAAGAGTGGAATTGTCCCTTGAATGTCTGGTAGGACTGTCCTGTAGAGCCATCTGGACATGACGTTCTGACTTGCTTGCTTGGCTCTGAATTAGGTAGGGATGGCAGTCTTCTACCCTGCCTCTCCTGCTGAGTGCAGCTGTAAACCTGGAGAGATGCCTGAAGGGAAATGAAGTCACACAGTCGTGTCCGACTGTCTGCCACTCCGTGGACTGTAGCCCACCAGGCTCCTCCGACCATGGGACTGTCCAGGCAAGAGTACTGGAGTGGGTTGCCATTTCCTTCTCCAGGGGATCTTCCTGACCCAGGACTCGAGCCCAGGTCTCCCGCATGCAGGTAGATGCCTTAACCTCTAAGCCACCAGGGAGATGCTTAGAGAAGCTGTCACAGGAGTAGCGAGTGAAGCTGCAGACGGACTGGGACGGTCAGCGCTCCAAGTCCTACCAGCCTGGCAACGGGTTTACCATTGTTTCCCTCCAGAACCCCCTGAACTCGCCGCAGCCCCAGACCCTGAAGCAGGCGTAGGCTGAAGACAGAACGTCTCCAGGAGAAGCCTTCTGGTTCTGGTTTGAATGGCAAGAATGAGAATTGCTCCTTTTCAGGGAAAGTGCGAAATATTCTCTTCTTTTTCTTTGGCAATCCAGCTTGCAAGTAATCCTGCCATGGCAATTAATGAAGCCTGTGATATCCCAAAGCCTTCCTCTCCAGTCAGGGACACCATGGCCACGAGACGCTGGGATCAGATCCTGTGACTCTTCCCATTTGTCTCCTCCCGTCTCTTGACTCCAGCCAGGGGTGCACTTGGTGGGGCACGTGTCAGAGTCTGTGAGAATTCAAGTCCCGGCTTTCTGTCTTCAGCTGGAAATCGGGTCCCATAGGACCACAGAGTACTGGTGAGACCATGGAGAGGCAGAGAGAGAAGCACAGGAAACTCCTGCCCTCAGGCTGCCTGTGGCCTCCTGTGCTCACCTGCGAGCTCCCACCCTGTAGCTCTGACTCCCTACCGCTAACCCAGGACGCAGAGCCGAGCACGGCGCCGAGGGGTGGTGGGGGTTGGCACACACGCACTGGGTCGGAACAGCCCGGCCGAGGTTTTACAACCTGCACCGCCTGGAACCACAGCCTCTAGGACTGCTGGGTTTAAAAGGAAAGGGAAAGTCACTCAGTCGTGTCTGACTCTTTGCAACCCCATGGACTACACAGTCCACCGACTTCTCCAGGCGAGAGTACTGGAGTGGGTAGCCTTTCCCTTCTCCAGGGGATCTTCCCAATCCAGGGATCAAACCCAGGTCTCCCTCATGGCAGGTTGGTTACCTGCTTAAAAAAAAACAAAAAAAACCCAACAATTCTCCAGGAATTTCAGTAAGACCCAGGGTTTCCTGACCTAAGATGAAACATAGCTAGAACACAGTTCTAAGCTGACTGCCTGGCGTTCAAAGAACCAGGAAGATCTCAAATTGCAGGAAAAGAAGATCAAGAGATGCAGACCCCAAGGGGACACAGGTGTGAGGGTGCACTGGCACCGAGACTGCACGTGGGGCAGACCCCACACGCCGCAGGGCATCTAAACCCGCATGCCGCACCACTGAGCCTCCGCTGCGGCCCGGAGCCGCAGCTGCTGAAGCCCCCGGTGAGAGCAGCCACCCCAGTGAGGAGCCTGCGGGCTGCGATGAGGAGGGGCCCCGCGACACAGCTGCAGACAGGCCGCCCAAAGCGAGAGAGCCAGAGCAGCAAAAATAAATGGATGCGGCAGTGACTCGCGGGTCAAAGAGGAGGACTGGAGAGAAACTAGAAAGTATTTTGGACTAAGTGAAAATGAAAATACAACGTGAAGACCTGTGAGATCCGGCCAGAGAAGCGCCTAGAGAGAAATCGCTAGCACTCGGTGCCTATATTGGAAAAGAAGGTCTTGAATCAATCTAAGCAGCCACCTTCAGAAACAATGATAAAAAGAGCTACATACACCCAACAGAAACAAAAGGAAGGAAGTAACAAAGACAGGAGTAGAAGTGACATTAAAAAAACCAGAAACAGTGGAGAAAATCAACTAAATTCAAAGCTGGCTCTCTAAAACAATAGTGAGGCTGATAAACCTCTAGAAAGCAACACAGGAAAAGACACAGATTATTGATATGATTATTAAAGACAGACTATCACTACAAACCTGCAGACAATAAAAAAACTAAGATGCCAACAATACTATAACCATCTTTACACACATGAACTTTAGAGGAAATGGACCAATTCCTTGAAAACTACAAACCACTAAAATGTGCCCAAGTTGCAACAGACAGAATTAATAGTCCTGTGATTACTGAAGAAACCGAATGCGTAACCTATCAAAAACGAAGTCTCTAAGTCCATATAGTTTTACCAGTGACTTCTACCAACTATTTAAATGAGGAAAAGATCAATTCTATACAATCTGATCCAGAAAATAAAAGACAGAATATTTCCCAACTCCTTTCACAAAGCTAACATTACCATAACATCAGTTAAGTAAGTAAATAATAATTCTATCTCACCATACCTGTGGCATATCACTATACCACTGTGTGTTTTTAACATAAAAGCAAAAATTCTCAGCAAAAAGTTTGCAAATCAGACCCAGTGACTTATCAGTTCAGTCTCTCAATCATGTCCAACTCTTTGCCACCTCATGGACGGTAGCACACCAGGCTTCCCTGTCCATCAGCAACTCCCGGAGCTTACTCAAACTCATGTCCATTGAGTCAGTGATGCCATCCAACCATCTCATCCTCTGTCGTCCCTTTCTCCTCCTGCCTTCAATCCTTCCCAGCATCAGGATCTTTTTAAATGAGTTAGTTCTTTGCATCAGGAAGCCAAAGTATTGGAGTTTCAGCTTCAGCTTCAGTCCTTCCAATGAATATTCAAGACAGACTTCCTTTAGGATGGACTGGTTGGATCTTCTTGCAGTCCAAGGAACTCTCGAGAGTCTTCTCCAACACCACAGTTCAAAAGCATCAGTTCTTCAGTGCTCAGCTTTTTTATAGTCCAACTCTCACACCCACACATGACCACTGGAAAAACCATAGCCTTGACTAGACCGACCTTGGTAAGCAAAGTAATGTCTCTGCTTTTTAATATGCTATCTAGGTTGGTCATAACTTTCCTTCCAACGAGCAAGTGTCTTTTAATTTCATCGCTGCAGTCACCATCTGCAGTGATTCTGGAGCCCAAGAAAATAGTCTGTCACTGTTTCCCCATCCATTTGCCATGAAGTGATGGGACCGGATGTCATGATCTCAGTTTTCTGAATGTTGAGTTTTAAGCCAGCTTTTCCCCCCTCCTCTTTCACTTTCATTAAGAGACTTAGTTCTTCCTTGCTTTCTGCCATAAGGTGCTGTCCTCTGCATGTCTGCGGGCATGGTAGTCACTCCAGTAGTTTGACTCTCGGTGACCCTATGGACCATGGCCTGCCAGGCTCCTCTGCCCATGGGATTCTCCAGGCAGGAATAATGGAGTGGCCACATCCTTCTCCTGGCATATCTGAGGTTATTGCTGTTCCTCCCAGCACTCCTGATTCCAGCTTGTTTCATCCAGACCAGTGTTTCTCATGATGTATTCTGCATGTAAGTTAAATAAGCAAGGTGACAATATATAATCTTGACGTACTCCTTTTCCTCTTTGGAACCAGTCTGTTGTTCCATGTCCAATTCTAACCATTGCTTCCTGACCTGCATATAGATTTCTTACGAGGCAGGTCAGGTGGTCTGGTATTCCCATCTCTTAAAGAATTTTCCACAGTTTGTCGTGATCCACACAGTCAAATGCTTTGACATAGTCAATAAAGCAGAAGTTCATGTTTTTCTGGAACTCTCTTGCTTTTTCAATGACCCAAGGGATGGTAGCAATTTGATCTCTGGTTCCTCTGTCTTTTCTAAATCCAGCTTGAGCATCTGGATGTTCACAGTTCAAATACTGTTGAAGTCTGGCTTGGAGAATTTTAAGCATTACTTTGCTAGAGTGTGAGATGTGTGCAATTGTGTAGTAGTCTGAACATTCTTTGGCACTGCCTTTCTTTGGGATTGAAATGAAACCTTACCTTTTCCAGTCCTGTGGCCACTGCTGAGTTTTCTAGATTTGCTGGCATTGAATGCAGCACTTTCACAGCATCATCTTTTAAGATGTGAAATAACTCAACTGGAATTCCATCACCTCCACTAGCTTTGTTCGTAGTGATGCTTCTTAAGGGCCACTTGACTTCACATTCCAGGATGTCTGGCTCTAGGTGAATGATCACACCATCATGGTTATCTGGGTCATGAAGATCTTTTTTGTATAGTTCTTCTGTGTATTCTTGCCACTTCTTCTTAATATCTTCTGTTTCTGTTAGGTCCATACCATTTCTGTCATTTATTGCGCTCATCTTTGCATGAAATGTTCCTTTGGTATCTCTAATATTCTTGAAGAGATTTCTAGTTTCTCCCATTCTATTGTTTTCCTCTATTTCTTTGCACTGATCGCTGAGGAAGGCTTTCTTATCTCTCCTTGCTATTCTTTGGACTCTGCATTCAAATGGGTTTACCTTTCCTTTTCTCCTTTGCCTTTCACATCTCTTCTTTTCTCAGCTATTTGTAAGGCCTCCTCGCACAAACATTTTGCCTTTTTGCATTTCTTTTTCTTGGGGTTGGTCTTGATTCCTGTCTACTGTACAATGTCATGAACCTCCATCCATAGTTCTTCAGGCACTCTGTTTATCAGATCTAATCCCGTGAATCTATTTGTCACTTCCACTGTATAATCATGAGGAATTTGATTTAGGTCATACATGAATAGTCTAGTGGTTTTCCCTACTTTCTTCAGTGAAGTCTGAATTTGGCAATAAGGAGTTCATGATCTGAACCACAGTCAGCTCCTGGTTTTGTTTTTGCTAACTGTATAGAGCTGCTCCATCCTTGGCTGCAAAGAATATAATCAATCTGATTTCAGTGTTGACCATCTGGTGATGTCCATGTGTACAGTCTTCTCTTGTGTTTGCTATGACCAGTGCATTCTCTTTGCAAAGCTCTGTTAGCCTTTGACCTGCTTCATTTTGTACTCCGAGGCCAAATTTATAAATGGCATGATAATGTGGGTATATGTCTCAGGCATGCAAGGCAGTTTAGTAATTAAAAATCAGTGTAATCCATTAGACATTAATGCAGAAAAAATAAATAATCATGTTAATTAGTACAGTAGAAGCCTTCATGACAAACAAAAACAAAACTTTCTCAGCAGACGTGGAGAGAAAGAAACGTCCCTCAGCTGACACAGAGCATCGGGAGACCTGGGTTCCATCCCTGGTTGGGAAGATCCCTGGAGACGGAAAGGCGTACTCCAGTACTCTGGCCTGGAGAATTCCATGGACTGTATATGTATAGTCCACGGGGTCGCAAAGAGTCACGGCTGGGTGACTTTCACTTTCACACACACCTACAGCTAATGTTAACCTTTTTCTGATAAAGACTAGGGCAAGGGTGTCCACTCCTATTCCACATCACCCTGGAAGACCTGGTCAGGGCAACAAGGACGAGACATGGCAGTACATACACAGCAAAGAAAAAACTAAACTGTCCCTGTTTGCAGATTATATGATCGCTTACATAAAAAACTTTATACAAAAAAACCTTCTAGAGCAAATTAGAGACTTTAGTGAGGTCACAAGATACAATAATAGCAAGCTGTATTTCTATATACTAGCAATGTACAGTTGGAAACTGAAACTAAAATATTTATGAGAGAAAAATGAAATAATCTAACAAAACACGTACACTATTTCTATGCTGAAAACTACACACTGATAACAAAATCAGAGTAGATCCTTAAATATAGAAACACACCGTAATTGTGGATTGGAAGCATCAATAGTAAGTCAATTCTCCCCAGCCACCCCCTTACACATTCCCTTATACATCCATTTAATACAGTTGCAGTCAAAATCCTAGAGAATTTTTGGTAAATACAGAGAAGTTGATGCTCAAATGTATAGAAAAAGGCAAAAAAGCGAGAATAGTTAAAACAGTTTTGAGAAAGCATACATTTGGATCCACACTGCCCAGCTTGAAGACGTACCCTAAAGCTACAGTACTGAACACAAGATCCACTAAAGAGGAGAGAGGGAGAGACCCATACAAGTGCAGCCAACTGATCTTTTTTAGGATTTTAAAAATTAATAGACATTTAAAAGAACAGTTTAGATTTATAGACTAATTGAAAGATAGGGCAGAATTTCTGCATGCCTATGGATATAGTTTCCCCTTTATTCAGTTCAGTTCAGTTCAGTCCTTCAGTCGTGTCTGACTCTTTGTGACCCCATGAATCGTATCATGCCAGGCCTCCTTGTCCATCACCAACTCCCAGAGTTTACTCAGATTCATGTCCATCGAGTCCATGATGCCATCCAGCCATCTCATCCTCTGTCGTCCCCTCCTCCTTGTGCCCCCAATCCTTCCCAGCATCAGAGTCTTTTCCAATGAGTCAACTCTTCGCATGAGGTGGCCAAAGTACTGGAGTTTCAGCTTTAGCATCATTCCTTCCAAAGAAATCCCAGGGCTGATCTCCTTCAGAATGGACTGGCTGGATCTCCTTACAGTCCAAGGGACTCTCAAGAGTCTTCTCCAACACCACATTTCAAAAGCATCAATTCTTCGGAGCTCAGCTTTCTTCAGTCCAGCTCTTACATCCATACATGACCACTGGAAAAACCATAGCCTTAACTAGCTGGACCTTTGTTGGCAAAGTAATGTCTCTGCTTTTGAATATGCTATCTAGGTTGGTCATAACTTACGTTCCAAGGAGTAAGCGTCTTTTAATTTCATGGCTGCAGTCACCATCTGCAGTGATTTTGGAGCCCCCCAAAATAAAGTCTGACACTGTTTCCACTGTTTCCCCATCTATTTGCCATGAAGTGATGGGACCAGATGCCATGATCTTCGTTTTCTGAATGTTGAGCTTTAAGCCAACTTTTTCACTCTCCTCTTTCACTTTCATCAAGAGGCTCTTTAGTTCTTCACTTTTTGCCATAAGGGTGGTGTCATCTGCATATCTGAAGTTATTGATATTTCCCCTGGCAATCTTGATTCCAGCTTGTGCTTCCTCCAGCCCAGCGTTTCTCATGATGTACTCTGCATATAAGTTAAATAAGCAGGGTGACAATATACAGCCTTGACATACTCCTTTTCCTATTTGGAACCAGTCTGTTGTTCCATATCCAGTTCTGCTGCTTCCTGACTTGCATATAGGTTTCTCAAGAGGGAGGTCAGGTGCTCTGGTATTCCCATCTCTTTCAGAATTTTCCACAGTTTCTTGTGATCCACAGTCAATAAAGCAGGAATAGATGTTTTTCTGGAACTCTCCTGCATTTAGGGTGATCCAGTGGATGTTGGCAATTTGATCTCTGGTTCCTCTGCCTTTTCTAAATCCAGCTTGAATATCTGGAAGTTTACGGTTCATGTATTGTTGAAGCGTGGCTTGGAGAAATTTGAGCATCACTTTACTAGCGTGTGAGATGAGTGCAATTGTGGGGTAGTTTGAGCATTCACTAGCATTGCCTTTCTTTGGGATTGGAATAAAGACTGACCTTTTCCAGCCCTGTGGCCACTGCTGAGTTTTCCAAATTTGTTGGCATATTGAATGCAGCACTTTCACAGCATCATCATTAAGGATTTGAAATAGCTCAACTGGAATTCCATCACCTCCACTAGTTTTGTTTGTAGTGATGCTTTCTAAGGCCTACTTGACTTCACATTCCAGAATGTCTGGCTCTAGGTGAGTGATCACACCATCGTCATTATCTGGATCATAAAGCTCTTTTTTGTACAGTTCTTCTGTGTATTCTTGCCACTTCTTAATATCTTGTGCTTCTGTTAGGTCCATACCATTTCTGTCCTTTATTTTGACCATCTGGCGATGTCCTTGTGTAGAGTCTTCTCTTGTGTTGTTGGAAAAGGGTGTTTGCTATGACCATATGTGTACCTTATGCATATGTGTACCTTACAAATAAACAATGGTTTTCTGCAAATGCTTCAGTTCTCCAGATAGACAGATCATAAATATAACTTCCTCTTGGGAAAATTGAGGCACTTTTAAAAATAAAAAAACATGTAAATAAAATAACAAAAATAGGTTTTTCCCCCAAATTTACCATTTCTTAACACAGAAGAATTTCATAAATATGAATATAAGCAAAGTCACAAATATCTTTAAAAATAAATTTGGATTTTCATCCACATAATTATAATCAGCCACAGTATCACAGTATAAGAGAGAAAGACAAAAAAAAAGTTAATTTAGCCTGAGTAAGTTCAAAAAGTGAGGAAATTCATTTAAGGATAAAATAATAGAGTTATCAAAAACATCTGATTTTAGCCTTGGAGGGTAGAAAAGAAAAGGAAAGTCTACTGCTCTAATATGGATTTCTCTGATTGAACTGGCCACAAACTACACCCCTAAACATGTGAGTAATGAAACTATTTACAATCTTTATTTCAATGCTTAAGAAAGCTGGCCCAATGCACTTGTTTCAATATAAGCACAGACACTGTCAAGCTATTCTTCTGTAACAGTTAACTTTGGTTAAAGTAAACTGAAATCTGCTCCTTAAGTTCATTATCATTTTGTGATATTACAAGCCAACCCAAATCAATGAGACTAAGAGAACCATTAGGTATCGTATCAATAGTCCTGAAGTCTGGTCTTAATACATGTAGTAATAGATTGTTTTTACACTTTTGTCCATGAATGATAAATAAAATATTATTTATATAAAGAATGGTTGATCATTAACTTATTTATCTGTCTCTTATACACATCTTGAACCCAGGTCTCCTGCACTGCAAGAAGATTCTTTATTCTCTGAGCCACCAGAGAAGCCCAAGAATACTGGAGTAGGTAGCCTATCCATTCTCCAGGGGATCGTCCCAACCCAGGAATCGAACAGGGGTCTAAATCTGCTCCTTAAGTTCATTATCATTTTGTGATATTACAAGCCAACCCAAATCAATGAGACTAAGAGAACCATTAGGTATCGTATCAATAGTCCTGAAGTCTGGTCTTAATACATGTAGTAATAGATTGTTTTTACACTTTTGTCCATGAATGATAAATAAAATATTATTTATATAAAGAATGGTTGATCATTAACTTATTTATTCTTCTCATGAATAAAATTCCAAATAAACAATGAAATATCCTTTGAAATGGAGTATAATTAAGTGCATCTGGTAACTCTGAACAGGTATTTATATTAATCTAAATATTTAAAACTGTGTTAAGTCCAATACAAAATATATTCCCCACATCTGCCTATCTTTCATTAGGAAGTACAAAGTATACATCTGTCCTGACAAACATTGTAAAGTACCAATCCAGGTAAACTGCATCAATGCATTCATAAACCTGACAGAGTCCCAGTTCCAAGTGATTTTATACTATGAAAAGCATAAAATGTTTTGGTAGATTTTGTTTTAATGCTTACATACATTAAAAAGATGGTCTTTAAAAATAATTATTTTGTGAGCCGATAGGAAAAAAATGTATCTCTATATATTGATGTTACATGTTTTGACCAACAATGCTCTATTATTATATTGATCTTACTAAAAACATAACTCATCTAAAACATAATGAAAATACATAGGACACTGAGAAAATTTAGTCTCTCCTTCTGCTGAAATTCAGCCTCTGTTACGTACCTGTTTTCAGACAGAGAAAGTAAATTCACAATATTACAAAGACCCCGCTGAGAATATCTTCTTGTATAAATTTAAATTTGGAGAATGTCTGCAGAAATTTCCTGAATGGCTTCAATAATGATAAAAGTTCCTCTACCTACACTGAGAGAGAGAGAAAGAGAAGAAAGAGAATACAAGATATGAGAAACCTAATCAAATCTAACCAGGCCAAGTATAAGCATAAAAGTGGATTTTAACTACACTAAAAATGAGAACAAAAGTTATGATTTTATCAAGTCATCCATCAAAACTGAGTAGACACATCAAGAGACCTAGAAACCAGAGACTTCATCAAGCTATAGGAAGCATAGTCTGAGAAGTTTCTGGCAATTAAGAGTAAGAATCTGGATTGGCTACTTGAACGTTAGGGGAATTTTTCAGTAGGCAGTAGGAAGATAAGCGAGCAGGCAGCCTGCCCATGTAATCAGCAATGTCCACTGGAGGGCAGCCTGTGGATATTTTGGCAGGAAAAAGGTGTTAGGAAAATCTGTTGACTGGTAATCAATACAAGTACTAAAAGGTAAAGCTCAACATGATAGAGGCTTGGCTTAAGGTAGTACTTTGTGGCTAGTTAAAGGGACTCAATACTAATAACTCAGAGATGTTACTTAGAGTTAGAAGAAAAAGCCTTTGCCAAGTATATAGCCAAGAGCCAGTTATTAGAATAAGAGCAGAACTGGCATCAAAGGTGAACTTGATCAATAGAATTATCAACTGAGACAGTTAAGAAACCCTCCAGTAGGAAGGAGATTATTCCAGAGGGAGATATTGATTTCAGCCTGAGTTTTAAAATTAAGCCACCCTAAAAGAGGAACCCTGATAGATAAATGATCAAGAAACCAGGCCATTTATTACCATCATCTGCATAATTAAGATAAAGTATGATGATTCTTAGAATATGAGTGCAATGTAAGCCAGAGTGCTCTGAAAACAATGGTATCATTAAGTATATTGCACGCAATAGTACTTTCCTATTGAATTCCCTACTGAAAAGCTTTCCTGCTGCATAGTAAGAAAAATTTCCATTATTCAGCACCTGCAAGTCTGTTTCAGTCCAGGTTCTTTTTAAGGCAACAGAAGCTGACTCCAAGTAACTTCAGCCGAACGTAAATTTATTGGAAAGATAGCTGCAGCCTACAGAATCAATAGGAAGGCTTAGGAATCAGGCTCAGGAGATGGAATAGAAAACAAAAGGATCTGAGTAATGGAGACACAACCAACATCACACTACAGAAACTGCCAGGATACGATATTGATTTGGCATCATTTTCCCAGACTTAGAAGCTGTTAGCATGTCATCACAGGCATGACTAAATTCTCAACCACCTTCCATCGCCACACCATCTCCCTCTATTCAAATTCCTGAGGTGGGGGTAAATGATTGGCTAAACCTAAAGCAGGCTTATGCTCCAGCTTCCAAAGGGTGGTTTTCCTCCAACCCACTCTCAGTCTCAGACATCCACAAGTTTAATCTTGGTCACTACACATTACTTTGATGTTTTCTGGAATTTCATATAAATGAAATCATATGCACTGTTTTCCATTGCTCCTTTGCACAGTAGAATATCTTAAAATTTTCCATGTTGCTACATGTGTGGGTAATTTGTTCTCTTTCATTGCTGACTAGAATTCCATAAAGACCAAAATGTGATTATTCATTTACCTACTGATGGGTTTTGGCATTGTTCTAGATTTTTGCTAATGAAAAAAAAATTGCTATAAACATTCATAAGGAAATACTGGTGTGGATATATGTTTTAATTTCTCCTGGGTCAACAACTCAGAGTGCAATTGCTATGACTTCCTGAGAAAACTACCTAGCTAGTTTTCAAAGTGGCTGTGCTCTTTGCATCCCCACTGGTAATGTATGACGGCTCCAGTTGCTCCACATACTAACAACTTGGCCTATTCTATCTCTTTAATTACCCAGCCATTCCAGTGGGTATGTAGCAGTACTTTTTGGTGATTTTCACTTGCGTTTATCTGATGACTAATTACTCTGGTGGTCTTTTCTTCTGTTTCTTGGTCCACTTGTAGATCTTCTCTTGTATAGTGTCCCTTCAATCTGTCTGTGCCAGATTGCATTTTCCATAAATAGCCATGAGAGTATCTTCTATCTCACATGTTTTATTTACATTGTGATTGTAATACACGGACCAGCAAGAGATATGGTCTATGTCCCTCTTCTTTGCTTAATCATGTAATTTCTCAGGCTGTGCCACTTAAGTTCTTAGAAGATGATACAATTTCCATCTAGTTCTCTTGGTATGCGTGCTCTTGAATTCAGTCACCAAGCAGTGAGGAAACACAAATAATCCTATGAAATAGCCCCATGTAGGTGTTCTGGCCAAGTGCCCATTCGAAGGTCCCAGACAAAAGCCACTATTAAACACTGGACTTGTGAAAAAGTAACTTTAGATGATTCCAGCCTCCAGCTGTGGATTCACCTCGCAGATGAGGTCTCTAACGTAGAACAGAGACATGCTGACTTCAACGGGCCCTTTCCAAATCCCCAAGCCTCAGAATCCACAAGCATAAGAAAAGAATGGTCACTCTGCACCATGAAGTTTAGGATGGTTTTCTATGCAGTAATACATAAGCAAAACACAGGATATGAGATACAACCATGTATTTAAAAGAGTCTATGAAAAGAAACACGATTTAGATTTATTTTTTCCTACTTCTAAAAGTCATTTTTTGTTTCTTAGTTAGCTTATTGGGCACCTACTGAGCCGGGGAGTTCCTCTTTCAGTATCCTGTCATTTTGCCTTTTCATACTGTTCGTGGGGTTCTCAAGACAAGGATACTGAAGTGGTTTTCCATCCCCTTCTCCAGTGGACCACATTCTGTCAGACCTCTCCACCATGACCCATCCCTCTTGGGTGGCCTCATATGGCATAGCTTAGTTTCATTGAGTTAGGCAAGGCTGTGGTCTGTGTGATCAGACTGGCTAGTTTTCTGTGATTATGGTTTCAGTGTGTCTGCCCTCTGATGCCCTCTCACAACACGTACTGTGTTACTTGGGTTTCTCCTACCTTGGACAAGGGGTAACTCCTCACCACCACTCCTCCTGACCTTGAATGTGGAGTAGCTCCTCTCAGCCCTCCTGCGCCCATGCAGCCGCTGCTCCTTGGACATGGGGTTGCTCTTCTTGGCTGCCGCCCCTGACCTTGGACATGGGATAGCGCCTCTTGGCGGTTCCTGCAACATCGCAGCCTGGTATTCTCGCCTTTATTAGCTTACATTAATATGGCATGTTTGTTACAGTTAATGAACTAATAGTGATACCTTATTACTTTTTAAAGTCCATAGTTTATTCAGATGATCTTGGTTTTTACCTAATGTCTTTTCTTCTGTTCAAGGGTTCCCTTCATGATACCATGTTGTATTTAGTTGTCAGGTCTTCTTAGGTTTCTTTTATCTGTGAGAATGCTGAGATTCTTACTTTCAATGACCTTAAGGGTTTTGAAAAATGTTGGTCAGCTATATTGTATGTCCTTCTAATCAAATGTGCCTGATTTTTTTTTTCTTGTCACTAGGCTGGAGTTATGATTTGGGGAAGATCAGAGGGATAGTGCCATTTTCATTTATGATGACTGGTGTTGAACTTGATCTGCTCGGCTGGCTGAAGCCACTGTATTCTGTATGCCACCTTTCCATGGTGTGTGCTTTGGAAAGAAGTCACCTTGTGGAGGCTACCCTTAAAGAGTGGGAGTCATGCTCCCTGTTGGCTAGCCAAGGGGGCTAATATATGTAAATACAGTAAGTTTGTAAATAACTCACTTGGAATTTTTAATTATAATTATAAATACATTTATAATTCATTTGGAATTATTCTGCATAGGTTTATTTCTTCCCTATTTATTTAGTCATGAAATTAAAAGACACTTACTCCTTGGAAGAAAAGTTATGATCAACCTAGAAAGCATATTGAAAAGCAGAGACATTACTTTGCCAACAAAGGTCCATCTAGTCAAAGCTATGGTTTTTCCAGTGGTCATGTATGGATGTGAGAGTTGGACTGTGAAGAAAGCTGAATGCTGAAGAATCAATGCTTTTGAACTGTGGTGTTGGAGAAGACTCCTGAGAGTCCCTTGGACTGCAAGGAGATCCAACCAGTCCATTCTGAAGGAGATCAGCCCTGGGATTTCTTTGGAAGGAATGATGCTGAAGCTGAAACTCCAGTACTTTGGCCACCACATGAGAAGAGTTAACTCATTGGAAAAGACTCTGATGCTGGGAGGGATTGGGAGCAAGAGGAGAAGGGGACGACAGAGGATGAGATGGCTGGATGGCATCACGGATTCAATGGACGTGAGTCTGAGTGAACTCCGGGAGATGGTGATGGACAGGGAGGCCTAGCATGCTGCGATTCATGGGGTCTCAAAGAGTTGGACATGTGACTGAGCGACTGAACTGAACTGAATTTATTTGTATCAGTATGCATTCATGGATGTTATTTTCTACTTTAGGTGATAATCCACTGCTACATTAAAAAAATACTTTTATTTACCTATTGCTGGCTGCTGGGTTTCTGCTGCCGCGCGGGCTTCTCTCTGGCTGCAGAGCCTAAGGGTGCTCTCTGTTGCAGTGCATCGGCTTCTCCTCGAGGGGGCGCCTCTTGTCGTGGAGCACAGGCCTTAGGGAGTGTGGGCTTCAGGAGCTGCTGCTCCCAGGCTGCCAAGCACAGACTCACAGTTGTGGAGCACGGGCTGGGTTGCTCCTTGGCATGTGGAATCTTCCCCAACCAGGGACGGAACCCATGTCTCTGCATCAGCAGGTGGATTCTTTACAACCGAGCTACCAGGGAAGCTCCAATGCAACTTTTAAGGTCTCTTGCTTAATGTCTTCCAGCTTTAGCCACTGAGAACCATCTTGGAAACAAGTTCCGGTCACTGGGCCTGCTGGTTGCTCTTTCAGGCTCCCTCAGCTGGCAAAGAAATGTATGTGTGCAGCCAACCTATGTGTATGCCTGTATGTGTGCAGCCATCTGTATCCACATTAAGTCCTTACCGTCGTCTACTCTGTCCCTTCCATGTGGATTATTCTAGCTGCCCCCTCTTTCTTATCTGTAAATTCTTTGACAAGAAAATTTGCTCCCACCATCCACCTGCTCAATTGTTCAGGCCCAGCAAACATGTATAATGGTGTCAGAACTGTGAAACCAGTGCACCGTGGGAACTGACTTTATCCGCTGAAGGGCTGTCATGTGTGCGCCGGTGCATCATGGGAACTGACTTTATGCCCTGAAGCGCTGTCCTGTGAGAACCGGTGCACCGTGGGAACTAACTTTATCCCCTGAAGTGCTGTCCTGTGTGAACCAGTGCACTATGGGAACTGATTTTATCCCCTGAAGCGCGGTCCTATGTGAACCGGTGCACCGTGGGAACTGACTTTATCCACTGAAGCACTGTCCAGTGTATCGGTGCACAGTGGGAACTGACTTTATCCCCTGAAGCACTGTCCTATGTAAACCAGTGCACCATAGGAGTTGACTTTACCCATTGAAGCGCTGTCCTATGTGAACCAGTGCACCATGGGAACTGACTTCATCCACTGAAGGGCTGTCCTGTGTGAACCGGTGCATCATGGGAACCAACTTTCCCCTGAAGCACTGTCCTGTGAGAAACGGTGCACCGTGGGAACTGACTTTATCCACTGAAGCACTGTCAGTGTATCGGTGCATCATGGGAACTGACTTTATCCCCTGAAGGGCTGTCCCGTGTGAACCGGTGCACTATGGGAACTGACTTTATCCCTTGAAGCGCTATCATGGGAACTGACTTTTCCCCTGAAGCGCTGTCCTGTGTGAACCGGTGCATCATGGGAACTGACTTTTCCCCTGAAGCGCTGTCCTGTGTGAACCGGTGCATCATGGGAACTGACTTTTCCCCTGAAGCACTGTCCCGTGTGCAGTTCCTTCTGCTTTAGTCTTAGGGACGCCTCTCCTTTCCAGAGACCAACACCAGCACTTCCCCACCCCCAGCTCTCCTCGGTGTGGTCGTTTTGTACTTTTGTGATACAGTTAGGCTCTCTTGTCACACTTTTTTTTTTTTGAATCTCCAGCATTATTAGGGGCATAAAGTTCATTCTTGGTGTAGTCAAGTTCTGTGGGTTTTCACATGTCTGACCTTATGTACTCATCATGACAGCGTCATATAGAATAGTTTCACTCAACTGAAATTCCCTGTGCTTCACCTGTTCATTCCCCCTCTTCCATGCCCACACTTCTGGAAACCACTGATACACTTTTTTTAACCACTGATCTTTGTATTGCCTGTATAGTCTGCCTTTTCCAAAATGTTATAGAATGGAATCAAACAGTACGTGGCCTTTTCAGACTGGCCTTTTACTGAGAAATAGCCATTTAAGCTCCATCCGTGTGTCTCTGTGTCTTGATAGCTCATTTCTTCCTATTGCTGAATAGTCCACTGCATGGATGTACCATAGTTTATCCTTCACCTATTAAAGGACATCTTGGTTGCTTCCAGTTTGGGGAAATTATGAATAAAGCTGCTATAAACATCTGTGTTCAGGTTTTTGTGTGGACTTGACTTTTCAATTCATTTGGGTAAACAAGTAGGAGTATAACTGATACTAAGACCGTGTTTGGCTTTTTAAGAAACTGCCGAACTTTTTCCACAGTAGCTGTACCATTTTACATTTCCAGCAGTGATGAAAAAGTTACTTATTTTCCATATCCTCTTCAGTAACTGGTATTGTTACATTTTGTGGTTTTAATTTTAGCCATTCTAAAAGGTGGGTAGGGATGGCTATAATAAACAGCTCATTGCTGCTTTAATTCCTTTATGACAAATGATACTAAGCACCTTTTCATATTTGCTAGGTCCATATATTCTCAGTGGGCTTTCCAGATATTTTGCAGATTTTTAATATGGTAGTTTGATTTTGTACTGTTGAGCTTTACGAGTTTTTAAAGAATATTTGAATAGAAATCCTCTAGCAGATACATGCTTTGCAAATATTTTCTCACAACATGTGAAACTCTTCATTTTGTTAATAGTCTCTTTCCAGAGCAGTTTCCATTTTAAGAAAGCCTGATTTATCAATTTCTCTATCAAGGGTCATGTTTTTGGTATTATATCTAAAAATTCATTGCCAAACCCAGGGTCACCTAGATTTCCTGTTTTCTCTAGAAGTTTTATAGTTTTGCATTTCAAATGTATGACTGTGATTGTTTAGTTAGCTTTTGTGAAAGGAATAGGTATGTTTCTACATTTTGGGGGGAATATCATTCTAATTATTCCAATACCATTTGTTGAAAAGTATCATTTCTTGATGGAATTACCTTTGCTTCATTGTCAAAGATTAGTTGACTATATATGGGTGGGTCTTTTCCTGGGTGTTCTATTCTGTTCCACTGATCTGTGTGTTTTCTTTCATCAGCACAATATTGTCCTGACCTTTGCATCTCTGTAGTTTTGAGGTTGGGTGATGTCTGTCCTCCAACTTTATTCTCCTTCTACAGTATTGTGTTGGCTATTCTGAGGTTTTCTGCATTTTCATAACAGAGTTTTCATATAGAATTAGTCAATATCAACAGAATAACTTCCTAGGCTTTTGTTGGTACTACATTAAATCTGTAGATCAGTTAGAAGAACTGACATTTTAAGAATATTTATTCTTCCAATCCATGAATTTGGAATATCTTTCCATTTATTTATATCTTTTATTTCATTCATCAGAATTTTGTCATTTTCCATGTCCAAACTTTACCTGTATTTTCTTAGATGTATGCCTATTTCATTCTTTGATGCTGATATAAATGATATTAAGTTTCAGCTGTTCATTCTTTTTCTTGTCCTGTGGCACTTGCTGAGATTTGCAGTACGACACTGACTAGGAGTGGTGAGGAAACTTGCCCTGCTTTTTTTCTTAGGGGGAAAGCATCCAGTTTCTTACAATTAAATATGATGTTATCTGAAGATTTTGTGTGTGTGTTTAGTTGCTTCAGTTGTGTCCAACTCTTTGCAACCCTATGGACTGCAGCCCACCAGGCTCCTCTGTCCATGTCAAGTTAAGGAAGTTCTTCTGAATTCATAGTTTGCTGAGACTTTATCATGATTGGGTGTTGGATTTTCTCAAATGCTATCCTGCATCAATTGATATATCATTTTTCTTCTTTAGCTTATGGATGTGATAGATTACTTAATTGATTTTCTAATTTGAATAACCCATGCATGCCTGGAATAAATTCCAATTGATCATGATGTATAATTTTTAGTATATTGTTGGACTGAGATTTGCAAATATTTTTTGAGTTATTTTGTATTTATGTTTAGAAGTTATAGTTTTCTTCTTGCTGTAATGTTTTCAGCTGATTTTCGTGTTAGGGTAATGCTGACGTCATAAAATGATAAGACGTAATCTCTTTGCTCCTGTCTTCTGGAGATCACAGAAAATTAATATATGCCTACTCAGATTATTTAAATTTTTGTGTTTCAATAGTTTGTCTTTCAAGAAATTGGTCCATGTCATCTGAGTGATTAAGTTTGCAGGTACAGGGATTTTTAGTCTTTGTTTAGTGCACTTTTCGATGGACAGGAGTTTGAGCAAGCTTCAGGAGCTGGTGATGGACAGGGAAGCCTGGCGCGCTGTAGTCCATGGAGTCGCAAAGAGCTGGACGCGACTGAGCGACTGAACTGATCTACTACACTTTTCACACATGCAAAATCAGTTGTGGTACCTCTTGTTGAATTCTGAAATTAACTTGTGATTTCTCTTTTTCCCTCCTTGGTTGGTGGTTTACTGATTGATGATCTTTTCAAAGGACAACTTTTGATTTCATTGATTTTCTCTGATTTTTTACTGCAATGTCATTAGGTTTACCCCTAATTTTTATTACTTCTCTTTTCTTCTACCTTTAGGTTAACATTGCTTGATCCTTCCTCGTGCATTTATAACTAAATGGAATGACCCAACCAAAGGCAGTTTAGAATACCAATAGCCATTATGGGGAATTTTTGAAGTCCTCAAACTTAATTTACTTAAATTCACAACAGTAGTTCAAAAATTTCCATAACAGAATGCCTATTTTGATTGGTATTTTGAGACTTCCAAACATTATCAGCAGCCTAAAATTGCCTCTCTGCAAAATAAGATTTTAACTGAGGCAGGCAATTAAAAGAAAGAGAAAATAGTTTCCGACACCTCAAGTTCTTCTTCCTTGGCTTCTTTGTATCAGACTCAACCCCTGGCACCATCTTGTCTCTCTCCTGCTCCTCCTGCCCAGGGCCTACCATCAGTACCATCTTCCTCCTTCCCTTCTATGCCACCTTCATGGTCTCTATACTCTGTTTCCCCATACTAATTCTCTCACCAAACTTTCCCTTTTCTTCTGAACTTATCACAACCTGTCCCTTTAAAATTAAGCCTCTGTGGATCCAGAGACTAAACTCTTTTAATTTCCTGTAATCCATGGACTAAAGCTGGACTGTAAGCCATAATCAAGGATTTTCCTTAAGTAACTTAAGACCCTCAATATTTGCTGAAGAAATTTGTACAGACACTCAAGCCTATTAACCTGGTTTCTCTGGCTTATACCAACTAGTTCATATGCTTGTCAGTGAAGCCAGGCCCAGCAATGAGTTTACCACTAACTGGCAAAATCCTAAAGGGTACCTAGGATTACTACTGCAACATTTGGCCAGTCCCTGGAGGAGGGCATGGCAACCCACTCCAGTATTCTTGCCTGGAGAATCCCCATGGACAAAGGAGCCTGGTGGGCTACTGTCCATAGAGTCGCAAAGAGGTGGACACAATTGAGGTAAGTGAGAACAGCACAGCACCTGGCCACTAACTCACATGATCCAGCCTTGGACGTCACTAAGCAACCTAACCAGCCAGTTCCTGGTGCTTTTCCAAAGCCTGTTGATTAGAACAAAATTCACACTTTCGCACAAAAATCTGATGAACCAGTTCATGACTATTAGAATCCATTCCAGATTTTTTTTTAAAGAAAATTCTAATCTTTCTGCAAATGTTGATTCCACTGAGGCAGCTTTTAAATTTGTGTTTATCAATGGGCAGAACTGGAATCTGTCTCTCCTATAAAAAAGGACCACAATAGACTAGAAAACTGTGTCCACTCCAGATCTAGCTACTCTGCTGTCTCACACTCTCGATGAGGCATGACAAAGGCAGACTCCCACATTTCTTACCTTCAGCTGCAGTAATGGAAGGCTCCTGCTGCTGCTGCTAAGTTGCTTCGTCGTGTTTGACTCTGTGCAACCCCACAGACTGCAGCCCACCAGGCTCCCTCATCCCAGGGATTCTCAGGCAAGAACACTGGAGTGGGTTGCCATTGCCTTCTCTGTGGAAGGCTCCTAAATAAAACCAAACCCTCCTAGTTTCTGCCATTCTTGCAAACAGTCAAGTTGTTAGAAAACAGGTTATTACAACTTCAAATGATTTAGGTACTTTCAACATGCTAACCTAAGATTGCCGGGAGAAACATCAATAACCTCAGATATGCAGATGACACCACCCTTATGGCAGAAAGCAAAGAACTAAAGAGCGTCTTGAAGAACGTCAAAGGGGAGAGTGAAAAAGTTGGTTTAAAACAACATTCAGAAAACTAAGATCATAGCATCTGGTCCCATCACTTCATGGCAAATAGATGGGGAAACAATGGAAACAGTGACAGACTATTTTGGGGGCTCCAAAATCACTGCAGATGTGACTGCAGCCATGAAGTTAAAAGATGCTTGCTCCTTGGAAGAAAAGCTATGGACCAATGTAGACAGCATATTCAAAAGCAGAGACATTACTTTGCCAACAAAGGTCCATCTAGTCAAAGCGATGGTTTTTGCAATAGTCATGCAGGGATCTGAGAGCTGGACTATAAAGAAAGCTGAGCGGCAAAGAATTGTTTTTGAACTACGGTGTTGGAGAAGACTCCAGAGTCCTTTGGACTGCAAGGAGATCCAGCTAGTCAATCCTAAAGGAAATCAGTCCTGAATATTCATTGGAAGGACTGATGCTGAAGCTGAAACTCCAATACTCTGACCACTTGATGCGAAGAACTGACTCACAGGAAAAGAACCCAATGCTGGGAAAGATTGAAGACAGCATGAGAAAGGGACGACAGAGGATGAGATGGTTGGAGAGCATCACTGAATCAATGGACATGAGTTAGAGCAAGCTCCAGGAGTTGGTGATGGACAGGGAAACCTGGCATGCTGCAGTCCATGGGGTCACAAAGAGTTGGACACGAATGAACTGAGCCTTCTAACCTGCCTTTCTAATGTCCACACCATCTTCAGTGATATTTTTAACTGCTTAATGGACTATTCCAGTTCTTGCAAAAAAAACTTCTTCCTTCTCATGGATGTATTTTGTTATGGTCTGCATGTTTTCTCACTGGACTGAAACTTTCCCTTGCAGAGAGGCTACTACCCCATTTTGTGGTAAAAGTTCTTTTGGAAAACATTACTCCTATCTGGGAAACACTTCTCAAATGTGAAAGTGATCAAGGAGCCCATTTTACTGTGAGGTGATTCCGACGAGTGTGCACCGTATGGCCAGCTTTACACTCTCACGGCGCTTAATCACTCTCAGTCCTCTGGGTAAGCTGAACGCACTGACGGTGCTGTTGAGACTCGATTAGGAGCATTTGCAGAGGCCCTCCCCACGCTTTGGTTAAGAGCACTGTCACTGGTCCTTCTGAATCTTAGATCCACCCCTTTATATTATTTCTTCTGACTACACCCATGGCCTGCAGGATCTTAGTTCCCCTGACAAGGGATCAAACCCAGGCCCTCAGAAATGAAAGCGTTAAGTCCTGACCGCTGGACTGCCAGTGAATTACTGATCTATTCATTTTTAAATTCATAAAATTTTCCTTTGAGACAGTCACAAGACACTCAATGCACTTAGCTCCCATCTCTTTTGATCCAGAAGTGATAAAAGGAGAGATGTTCCAATATTGTAAAGGCCTAATTATAATTACTTAAAAATAAGTTATGACCAACCTAGATAGCATATTACAAAGAAGAGTCATTACTCTGCCAACAAAGGTCTGTCAAGGCTACGGTTTTTCCAGGGGTCATGTATGGATGTGAGAGTTGGACTGTGAAGAAAGCTGAGCGCTGAAGAATCGATGCTTTTGAACTGTGGTGCTGGAGAAGACTCTTGAGAGTCCCTTGGACTGCAAGGAGATCCAACCAGTCCATTCTGAAGGAGATCAACCCTGGGATTTCTTTGGAAGGAATGATGCTGAAGCTGAAACTTCAGTACTTTGGCCACCTCGTGTGAAGAGTTGATTCATTGGAAAAGACCCTGATGCTGGGAGGGATTGGGGGCAGGAGAAGGGGACGACAGAGGATGAGATGGCTGGATGGCAACACCAACTCGATGGACATGAGTTTGAGTAAACTCCGGGAGATGGTGATGGACTCGGAGGCCTGGCGTGCAGCAATTCATGGGACACAACTGAGCAACTGAACTGAACTGAACTGAACTGAACTGTGTTTTGGTAGAGCAGTCTTTTCAGTGTTTTTTCAGTGTCTCTCAGAAAATGAAGACCTAAAGCATCACACCTTGCAACCTGGAGATTTTATCTACTAGAATAGGTACCTCCAGAAAAAAGCCTTCAGCCTTTCTGGAAAGGCCCCTATCAAGTACTCCTAACCAACTCGTGTGACACCAGATTCTAAGGAACTGACTCTTGGCTTCACATGACACACTTACAGAGAGCGCCACCCTTACCAGACCTGCACACCATCTGGGGACCTGAGAGTAAAGGCTGCTCAGAACTGAAGCAGGTGACTTCCACTGGGACAGCTTTCCCAGAATATCCAGAACAGGCCTGCTGGAGTTTGTCACCACACCTTTGATGATGACACTTCAGGTGATCGCCACTGTCTGTTATCCTGGAAATGTATGAACTCTAGGCAAAAAGTGTTTCACAGTTCTGCTACTCCTTGTTACTCAAATGTAACCTCAATAGGTTTGCAATCCACACTTTCCCTCCGATGTGAAACTACAAAGAAAGGTCCTCCCTGGCACTGAGATACAAAGTCACTGACACAAACACACACACAAATCTCACACTCGGATCAGCACTGCTTTCTGAGAGATTCTGATCAAAAGGAGGAAATGTAAAAAACAAACACACAAAAAACAAATCTCAAAGAGTCAGGAGAGCAGAAAGGCCGCAGAATCTTTTCTAGCAGAAATCCCCCCCACCCCCTGCAACAATTCAGCCAATGAAAAGCAATGGACTTTTAAAACATCTCTCCAACTTCCTTTCCCCCATAAAGGTGTCCTCTCCATTTTTGTTGGGAACTTGTATGCAAGTTCCCAGGGTGGCAGACCTCAAACTGCAATTCTTTTCATAATAAACTTGTTTATGCTAGAGAAATAGTTGGCAGTCAATTTATTTTAGGCAGACAATACGTGGTGGCATCTCATTGGTTTTTCACAGTTAGAGTTTCCTAATATCCTATAATATCGAGCATCTTTTCATATACTTGTCATTTGTATCGTGAGGTGTCTGTTGAGATCTTTTGCCCATTCTCAATTGCATTTTTCCTTCTCTTGCATTTTTAATACATTTTGGATGACACACTTACAGAGAGCGCCACCCTTACCAGACCTGCACACCATCTGGGGACCTGAGAGTAAAGGCTGCTCAGAACTGAAGCAGGTGACTTCCACTGGGACAGCTTTCCCAGAATATCCAGAACAGGCCTGCTGGAGTTTGTCACCACACCTTTGATGATGACACTTCAGGTGATCGCCACTGTCTGTTATCCTGGAAATGTATGAACTCTAGGCAAAAAGTGTTTCACAGTTCTGCTACTCCTTGTTACTCAAATGTAACCTCAATAGGTTTGCAATCCACACTTTCCCTCCGATGTGAAACTACAAAGAAAGGTCCTCCCTGGCACTGAGATACAAAGTCACTGACACAAACACACACACAAATCTCACACTCGGATCAGCACTGCTTTCTGAGAGATTCTGATCAAAAGGAGGAAATGTAAAAAACAAACACACAAAAAACAAATCTCAAAGAGTCAGGAGAGCAGAAAGGCCGCAGAATCTTTTCTAGCAGAAATCCCCCCCACCCCCTGCAACAATTCAGCCAATGAAAAGCAATGGACTTTTAAAACATCTCTCCAACTTCCTTTCCCCCATAAAGGTGTCCTCTCCATTTTTGTTGGGAACTTGTATGCAAGTTCCCAGGGTGGCAGACCTCAAACTGCAATTCTTTTCATAATAAACTTGTTTATGCTAGAGAAATAGTTGGCAGTCAATTTATTTTAGGCAGACAATACGTGGTGGCATCTCATTGGTTTTTCACAGTTAGAGTTTCCTAATATCCTATAATATCGAGCATCTTTTCATATACTTGTCATTTGTATCGTGAGGTGTCTGTTGAGATCTTTTGCCCATTCTCAATTGCATTTTTCCTTCTCTTGCATTTTTAATACATTTTGGACAGCAATATTTTATCAGCTATGTTTTCTGCAAATATTTTCTCAGTTTGTGACATCTCATTATCTCCAGATATCTTTTCATAGTATGTAATTATGCTACATATATGATTAATTTTTCATCGTAACACTATAGCAACCATTTCCCATTTTGCTTCAGACTTCCCAACCATCCTCGTATGATGCTGCTTCCTCGGCAGCCCCACCGAAGAGATTATCCCCACTTTGCAGGTGAAGGAGATAAATGCCTGGGAGCTTGCTGCCTAGGGTTCCCGCGCTGCTGACCTGCAGAGCTCAGAAGCCCCCGGGGAAGCAGCCCATCGCCTCCGGCCCTGCCTGCCGCGCCCCGGCAGGTTTCTGTGTGGTTTCTGTGACTCGGCATGTCCTCTGTCCTCTCCGCCTCCCAAACCGTTCTGAGAGCACGACCCTCAGTCTGAGCGCGTCCCGGGGTTTCAGAACCGGCCCGGAGGCCTCTCCAGCCGCGGGGCGGGCGCTCTCCCCACCCTCCTCCGGGGCAGGAGCGGAGGCGGAGCGAGCAGTCCACGCCCTCCGCCGGCCGGGCTCCCTCAGTCGAAGCGCGGGCGGCGCGGACACCGGATCGGTGTCTCGGAGCGCCGACCCCGGAGCGCGGGGCCCCAGCGGGCCCACTCCGCGAACCGAGCGCCCCGACCACTGGACAGCACGCGACGGACGGCTGGCGCGCGGAGCCGGGCGCGGTGAGGGCAGGGCGGGGCGCTCCCCGCCCGCCTCCTAGACGACGGCTCCGCCCCGGAGACCCCTCCTCGGGCCCGGCGTGCCACCCCGGCCTGCGCCGGCCAGGTACTGCCGGGCGTCGGAGCAACGCTAGGCTGCCCCGCCGCCTCCTTCCTCACCCGGCCTGGGGCCTCAGGAAGTCTCCCGCGAAAGCGAAAGCGAACCTCTTGGTGCGTCAGCGCGGGACTACAGCGCCCAGCCAGTCTCTAGGGCAGGCTTCCGGCAGGGGGCGGGGCTTCTGCTTCCGGCGGGTGGTGGGCGTGGCCCGCGGCGTTCCTGGAAGTCGGGCGGTGGGCCTTTAGGACGATGGGCGTGGCCCGCGAGTTCCCGGAAGTCAGACGGTGGGCCTTTAGGGCGATGGGCGTGGCCCGCGCGTTCCCAGAAGTCAGACGGTGGGACCGTAGGGTGGTGGGCGTGGCCCGCGGCGTTCCTGGATGTCGGCGGCGGGACGGGAGGGTGGTGGGCGTGGCCCGCGAGCTCCCGGAAGTCAGACGGTGAGCCAGTAGGGTGGCGGGCGTGGCCCGCGAGCTCCCGGAAGTCGGGCGCCCAGCTGCCAGCCGTCGGCGGTCCCTGCGGCGTCTGGTCTAGCCGGGAGTCTGGGTCTGGCGGGAACGGGCGGAGATTTGGCTGCGGCGCGAAAACTGCGTGACGTGGGGGCGACCCGCCGCGTGGTTTGCGCTGTGGTGTCGGGGGAGGTAGCCGGTCTTCCCTGAGATGTCGTCAGGAGCTTTCGCCGCCCCGGGTCACGCGGGCGCCCTGGGGCAGGGCCTCTGACGGGGGCGCCGGGGCCGCCGCTGCTCGCGACGCCGTCAGACGCCTTCCCGCGCCGACCTCGACGAGAGCTGGGAAAGCAGGGTCGACGGGCACGGCGCGGAGGGCGTTGTCACCCGGTGGCGCGTGCTTTTACTGAGTGACCGAGCGCACCCACGCTTTCGCAGCCTCTTCAGAGTTTTGAAGAGGGTCAGCGCCACCCTTCTTTCCTCACGCCGGCAGCCTCCCCCGGAGGCGCGGCTGGCTGTTCATTGCTTTGTCTCTCGCTGTTCCCTCGGCTCTTCCTTGCTCGGAGCTCTTGTGTGTCCTGGACAAAGCCCGAGGCCTGTTACACTCAAGCGACTTCGCGGTAGAACCGCTATTACTTCTCCCTCCATTCACACACGAAGAAATCAAGGCAGGAGTGACTTCTTACTTGATCTGCATTTTGTAACCATCAGGTAGGTAGGTGCCAGAGTGGGGAGGAAATTGTAGTCAATTATAAACTTGGGAAACTGCCCCCTTCTAAACCAAAAGATAAAGGGGAAGCTTGTTTACAACATTTGAGGTATCTCATCACTGTAATTATTATTACTGGTGAAATAACTGTAATGATTAATTTTCATGTTTCACTGAGTTGTATTGAACACCGCAGATATATTGCCCTTTCAGGATTGTGAATATTGACGAGAATAAAGGAAAATCCCTAAATAACGGTTTCCACATTTGAAAATTTCTCTTGGATGCTTATTAATCAACAACATGGTAATACCACCAGTACGAGCTGGGAATTTGAAAAAGCACAGCTTCCCATGCTATCGTTGGATGTTATACTTCGGCAAAAATGATCGTGTTAACCTGGCAGAATATTGATTTTTAACCACATGTTTTCATGTGTTTTTAAAATTTAATCTGTACTTTGCTTATGTTTCTGAATGTAGCATACTTATTTAGTATAGGTGAGCATAATTGTGACATTAGGTCTTTGAATCTGATTTTAACGAAGACAAATTATTGTTTGCTCTCTGGAGAAGTAGCAGGTGTTGGTGAACTGATAGTGGAAATTTGAGTGAAGACATGAAGACTCAATTCTTGGATCTGTTACTCTAGGTGAATCATTAAACTCCAAATTTTAGTTTCTTAATTTGTAACTTGGAGCCGATGTATTAATAAGTTGGTACTTCAGAGGGTCATCATGTGCAAGATAACACTGGGTGGAACTCTTGCAGTTTTCTCTCTTGCTCAGAGCTCTTGTTTATCTGAGGCAAAGCATCAAGCAGTTATAATCAAAGAACCTTGAGAAATTCCCATTGGATGCCTGAGCAAAAACAGACTTCCATCTGCAGAGGAAAAGGGGCTCATGATAGTTGGGTAGCCAGCATTTTCTGTCAGACTCATCATGTATGGTCCTCACTGAAACACTGAAAAAAATTGCCCTCAACCACTTAAAGGTAAATATGAAGTTTTTTTAACTTTAAAAAAGAACACACATCATAACACACATCAGAAAAGAACACACATCATGACTGTTTGACTCTCTTGTCCTGAAGTGACGTTAAGAAGAAACAAGTATTGCCATCACTCCCCGACACTTCCTTTCCTTCCAGGCCTCCTGCTTCCACCTCGTAGTAACTACTACCCTGACTATTAATATTGTAGGTTAATTTTCCCTGGCTTTTTGATGTTATATATTGTTATTTGTATTCGTCCCCAGTTTTACTGAAGTATAGTTGACAAAATTGAATGTAAATATAAATATTTTTTACATAGACTTACAGATAATTTGTGAAGTTTCTTGGAATTTCCAATTAATTTCAGTGGAAATTTGCTTCCTTAAATCCCTGAATTAAGTACACTTATGCAAAAAACGTTTTGAAAATCCATTGAAATAGACCATTATATTCCCTGTTGAAAGAACGTGGTCGTAAGATGATATGACAGGTTAGTGTGTGCTCATTAATCACTCTGCAACATGCCTTTACAGTGTGACCTTCTCCTTGCCTACTTTCAGAGTTTCTGTGACTCTTGGGTATCTCAGCCGCTCACCAGTCCCTCCTAAGATATTCAGTACTTAGAGAGTTGAATCGTTCATGGAGGAATGGCCGGGGGAGGTGGGGAGCAATAAAAAGAAAAGAAGTCATTGGAAACCATGCAAAAGGCGCATGAGCTGAAGTGAGACCAGGCTAAACCAGCAAACCGCAGACGAGGAGAGCCAGCTGGGGTCAGGAGCCAGCCTCAGAGGCTGCAGGCCCGCCTGGAGGCCCCTCTCCCTGGAGCTGCATCGCTCCTGCAGGACGCAAGGCAGGTCCTAGTTGGTCTTGGCAGCTCCGAAGAGAGCCCTGGCGGAAGGACAGAGAGCAGGCAGAGTCCTCATCTAGCTGAGTCTTAGTACCCTACGGCCATAGTTCAGGGCCTGGTCATAACTCCTTCCTGTTGTGTACTGTCTGGGAGCCGTTTTTAATGTTACTAGACATTCATGCTGTGCTTAGTCACTCAGGCGTGTGCGGCTCTTTGCCTTTTAACGAAGACAAATTATTGTTTGCTCTCTGGAGAAGTAGCAGGTGTTGGTGAACTGATAGTGGAAATTTGAGTGAAGACATGAAGACTCAATTCTTGGATCTGTTACTCTAGGTGAATCATTAAACTCCAAATTTTAGTTTCTTAATTTGTAACTTGGAGCCGATGTATTAATAAGTTGGTACTTCAGAGGGTCATCATGTGCAAGATAACACTGGGTGGAACTCTTGCAGTTTTCTCTCTTGCTCAGAGCTCTTGTTTATCTGAGGCAAAGCATCAAGCAGTTATAATCAAAGAACCTTGAGAAATTCCCATTGGATGCCTGAGCAAAAACAGACTTCCATCTGCAGAGGAAAAGGGGCTCATGATAGTTGGGTAGCCAGCATTTTCTGTCAGACTCATCATGTATGGTCCTCACTGAAACACTGAAAAAAATCGCCCTCAACCACTTAAAGGTAAATATGAAGTTTTTTTAACTTTAAAAAAGAACACACATCATAACACACATCAGAAAAGAACACACATCATGACTGTTTGACTCTCTTGTCCTGAAGTGAACGTTAAGAAGAAACAAGTATTGCCATCACTCCCCGACACTTCCTTTCCTTCCAGGCCTCCTGCTTCCACCTCGTAGTAACTACTACCCTGACTATTAATATTGTAGGTTAATTTTCCCTGGCTTTTTGATGTTATATATTGTTATTTGTATTCGTCCCCAGTTTTACTGAAGTATAGTTGACAAAATTGAATGTAAATATAAATATTTTTTACATAGACTTACAGATAATTTGTGAAGTTTCTTGGAATTTCCAATTAATTTCAGTGGAAATTTGCTTCCTTAAATCCCTGAATTAAGTACACTTATGCAAAAAACGTTTTGAAAATCCATTGAAATAGACCATTATATTCCCTGTTGAAAGAACGTGGTCGTAAGATGATATGACAGGTTAGTGTGTGCTCATTAATCACTCTGCAACATGCCTTTACAGTGTGACCTTCTCCTTGCCTACTTTCAGAGTTTCTGTGACTCTTGGGTATCTCAGCCGCTCACCAGTCCCTCCTAAGATATTCAGTACTTAGAGAGTTGAATCGTTCATGGAGGAATGGCCGGGGGAGGTGGGGAGCAATAAAAAGAAAAGAAGTCATTGGAAACCATGCAAAAGGCGCATGAGCTGAAGTGAGACCAGGCTAAACCAGCAAACCGCAGACGAGGAGAGCCAGCTGGGGTCAGGAGCCAGCCTCAGAGGCTGCAGGCCCGCCTGGAGGCCCCTCTCCCTGGAGCTGCATCGCTCCTGCAGGACGCAAGGCAGGTCCTAGTTGGTCTTGGCAGCTCCGAAGAGAGCCCTGGCGGAAGGACAGAGAGCAGGCAGAGTCCTCATCTAGCTGAGTCTTAGTACCCTACGGCCATAGTTCAGGGCCTGGTCATAACTCCTTCCTGTTGTGTACTGTCTGGGAGCCGTTTTTAATGTTACTAGACATTCATGCTGTGCTTAGTCACTCAGGCGTGTGCGGCTCTTTGCCACCCCATGGACTGTAGCCCACCAGGCTCCTCTGTCCATGGGATTGTCCAGGCAAGAATACTCGAGTGGGTTGCTATGCCCTCCTCCAGGGGATCTTCCCGACCCAGGGATTGAACCTAGGTCTCCCGCATTGCGGGCAGATTTTTTCCCAGCTAAGTCGCCAGGAAAGCCTAAGAATACTGGAGTGGGTTGCCATGCCCTCCTCCAGGGGATCTTCCTGACCCAAGGATTGAACCTAGGTCTCCCGCATTGCGGGCAGATTCTTTACCAGCTGAGCTACTGGGGAAGCCCACTAAACATTCACATAGAACACCACTTTTGAAAGCTGTGGGTGACGCTCGTGCGTGGCTGAGCCTTAGCCCGCTCTCCATGGTGCGCGTGCGTCAGCCGCAGTATGTGCTTTGGCCGCTCTCTCTCATGTCACTGGGAATATCCTTGTGCGTAATCTATATCAGTGTCTCTGATTTGATTCCTTAGGATAAAGAATTATTGAGTGAGGAACTTAACTCCCTTTTAAAAAAGAAATTTTATTATAAAGGTAACTTGTGTAAAAATTGCAAAATGTAATAAATGTCTAAAGAAGAAATAAAAGTCACCTGACCACCCAGATATCCTTGCTAACATTTAGGCGTCTTTCACTGTGTCTGTTTTTCCTGCACATGTAGCTATATATGTACCTAGCCATCTACCTGTTAATGTATTGACTATATAAGACTGCATTTTATGAATGTGCTATAATTCACTTAACTTTGTTTTTGGATGATTAAATAGTTCTCTTTTTTTGTTTTAATATGCATTCAGTGGCTACCTGCCTTATGCCAGGTTATGTGCTGGGCACTCTAGATAGCGCATGAGACAGTTTTCTGCCTTCTGTGAGCTTAATTGAAATAACTCCCAAATTATAGCTGTCTAACTGTTTCAGAGTGCTGGCTGCTGTGAAAATGGCTAATGGGAAGACATAAGGGTGGCTTCCCTGAGGAAACGGCAGCTCTGAGACCTCAAGGAGGAGCAACTTTTAGCCAGGAGAAGAATGTGCCCTCAGAAGCTTGTAGGGGAGAGTGGACACCCCCGCCCCGCTTCACAAGGACTGGTCCATAGAGAGCTGCTGAGGACAGTGGGTCCCAGCGGCACACCCCCATGCTCACAGCCTGGGGAACAGCGTGAACGTGACGAGTAGGGGTAGACGGGTGCGGCAGACATGCCAGAACCACAGAGCCCGCACCAGGGTGCGTTCACGTGTTCTCACACTTCTCACCAGTTTGTGAGGCAGCCATTACTGTTTCCTTTTGCAAATGAGGAAATTGGGGCTTATGTAAGCCACCCAAGGACTGATAAATTAGAGCTAGAGTTCATAGGGGAGAAAAGCCCGTGTGCTCTGCACCGCCGTGCCAGCTTCTGGCATCTCACCTTCGGCCCAGCCTCCCCACCCCGACCATGGTCGCGCCCTTTACTGGGCAGCCTCCCCACGCCCCGTGTCTCTGCCCCAGAGATGTGCTGCTTTCCAGAGGGCACTTCCTCTTACTTGGAAATGTCTCGTGTTATGGGAAAATGGCTCATCGTGTCATCTGCCGTGCTGATACGGGAGCTTTGTTGGAGTAGCAGGGCCCACCGAAGACTCTGTGCAGGACATAGAAGGGTGGGTCCCAGAGCCAGACTACGGCAGGCCGCTGACAGCGTGGCTCTCAGCTTAGGCGTTTCCAGAAACCCCTTCAGCCACTTAAAAGCTTCCCATCCCAACACTGTATTAAAAATTTCAAAGTGCCAAGTTAGGCTTTACACCCGCAGCTAACATCACACTAACAAAAACTGAAAGCTTCTTAAGATCAGGAATAAAAGGAGAATTCCTTGGTGGCCCAGTGGTTAGGACTCTGTGCTCCCACTGCTGAGGGCCGGAGCAGGATCCCTGGTCCAGGAACTAAGATCCCACAAACCACACGTGTGGTGCTGCCAAACAAAACAAGTCAGGAACGAGACCAGGGTGCCCACTCTTGCCTCTTTGTCTAACACAGTATTAAAAGTCCTAGCCAGATCCATGAGGCAAGCAAAGGCATGTGAATGGGAAAGGAGGAAAGAAAGCTGTCACTGTTTGCAGATGATGTGAGATACACAGAAAGCTAAAACACTCCATCAGAAAGCTGTTAGAACTAAGGAACAATTTCAGCAATGTTGTAGGATACGAAGTCACTAAGTAGATGTTAGTCGCTTAGTCTAATCTGTCTCTTGCAACCCCATTGGCTGTAGCCCCCCAGGATCTATCCATGGGATTCTCCAGGCAAGAATACTGGAGTGGGTAGCCATTCTCCTCCAGGGGATCTTTCCAACCCAGCGATTGAACCTGGGTTTCCCACATTGCAGACAAGGTTTTTAGCATATAAGCCACCAGGGAAATCAGTATACAAAAGTATTTTGCCTTTCTATATACTAATAAAATGTGCTATCAGAGAAATTAAAACAATTCCATGTATAATTGCATCAAAAAGAATAAAAAACCTCAGAATAAATTTAACCAGAGAAGTAAAAGACATGTAATTGAAAACTATCACATATTTAGGAAAGACTGGAGACACAAATAAAAATAGTCCATTCTCATGGATTGGGAGAATTAATATTGTTATACACTCCATGCTACAGATTGAGTGCAGTTCCTGTAAAAATTCCAATGACATTTTTCACAGAAATTGAACATACAATCCTAAAATTTGTATGGAACCACAAAGACCCCAAGTCATCAAAGCAATCTTGAGAAAAAACAAAGCTGGAGTTATCACACTTCCCAGTTTCAAACCATGTTACAAAGCTGTTGTGAGCCAAACAGTGTGGTTCCAGCAGAAACACAAACGTGTAGATCAGGGGAACAGAACAGAGCCCAGAGAGACCCACACATACATGGTCAGTTAAGTTACAAAGGAGCCAAGAAGGCAGATGGTCCCCAGCTTTACGACGGCTTGCTTGGTCATCCTGTAGCCGCATGTTGTCTAAGAAACTGCCGAGCTTTTCTCCAAGTGATGGTACCATTCTGTGTTCCCGCCACAGACGTGTGAAATCCCTGCTCACGGGCACACGGTGGTGACCTTGTTCACTCTGGACACGGTGGGTGTGCACGGCTGTCAGGTGGTGGACCCCAAGGGTTTTCCTTCTTCGTTTCAGTCTAAATGAATCAAAGGGAGGAGGAGGAAGCAAACAGTTGTGTCTGTGTAAATATCGCACACTTGATGGCCAGTCCCTCACCTTTCCCCATCTTCCTTCCTTTTCAGGTCGTGCATTGTTCTTTTCATACCCTTCAAATTTATTTTTTGTGGCTCATAATTACTTTTAAGCCTGTTTATTTCTGAAGCTATTCAATAGTTCAATTACCTGAACGTCTTTGGTGCCTAATACAGCTTTTCGTAATATCTGGGGGACTTGGCTCATTGTGAACTTTTTTCTTTTGCTTTTTTGTTGTTTTATAATTTTGTAAAGGGAGCTCATGTTGAGTTAGACTTTATCTGTGGGACTCTTGTCTGGCTTGGAGGTGTTTTGTTTTCTTTAGCCTTATAACCCAGAGATGTCATCAGCCTGTGACCATTTTCTATCTAAACGTTCTTAATTTGGGGGATCTTGACCATGAGAGAGAAGAGGAGTATAAATTCAAAGCCCAAATCTATTAGAAGACAGGCCCGAGGTTATGAACTGACACAGAATTTTTTTTCATCCCCCAGTCCCAGCCTAAGACAAGTTCTTTTGCTGGTGAGTTGCTTTTTCTGTTGTCTACCCTTCCACTGTGGGGTAGAGGGCACACTGAGAAGCACGGTGTTACGGGGGGAGTCTTTGTTCCAGCCCTCTCTCCTTGCATGTCCTGACCTCAGCTCCGGCCTCTGGCTGAGTCTGAACCCTGACCTTTGGGCGCTGAGGATGGTGGTGCCCCGCCAGGCCGCTGTCTCCGCCAGTTTGGCTCCTGTGACAAATTACCATAGACGGGGGTGGGGCTTAACCACCAGACAGTGACTCCTCAGTCTTCTGGAGGCTGCAAGTCCAGCAGGTCTGGTGTCTGGTGCCGGCCCGCTTGCTGGTTTGCAGATGCTGGCCGTCCTCTTGTACTCTCACTGAGTGGAGAGGCAGAGACTGCCCCTCTCGTGTCTAAGGACTCAAATCTCATTCGTGAGGCCGCTTTCATAGCCTAATCACTGCCTGGCCCCACATCCTCCTAATACCTTCACACTGGAATTTGGGCTTTAGCGTAGGAATCTGGGGAGACACACCCAGTCCACAGCAGCGGTCACATGGCCCTGCCCACGGCCTGCTTGCCTTCAGTCCCTAGAGCCCTTTTCCTTTCTGCTGAGCCTATCTGTACATTTGATTGATGTTTGCATTACCTTACCCAATATATACGGGCCCTTTATAAGAGGAGTTTTTAGATTTTCCTAATCTTCCATGTTTGTAGAAATGAACGTCTAAGGAAGAAAGATTGTGGTCTCCTGTGATTCCTGGAAATGAGGAAAACACTCATCTTAGAGACTATAAATCTATCTTCAAAAAATACAGGAACACCAAGCGCGCGCGGAGCCTTTATAGGCTGTTTGAGTGCCGGTTTGCCTGCACTGCCATGTCCTCTCTTCTTCGCAGGGTTGCGTGTTTTCAGGGCATTCTGACGCTTCAGAAGGAAAGGGCCATGTCCTTGGACGACATCAAGATGAGCCCCACGGACTTCCTGGAGCAGGCGGACCTGGACAGTGGGGGCTTCGGGAAGGTGTGTCTGTGTTTACACAGATCCCACGGGCTGGTGATCCTGAAGAAGGTGTACACGGGCCCCAAGCGCACCGAGTGAGTCAGGGCAGAGTTGGGCAGGCCACGTGCTGTGCCAGGGCGGTGGAATCGGGTGGCTCAGCCTTTATGAGACAGACCTGGGTGCAAGGGTCAGCCCTGAGGCTTCCTGTCGGATGGCCCTGCAGGGCGGTCATTGACATCCCTGACTCACAGGATTCAGGCCGGCTAGGGAGAGCTCCAAGCTGGTAAATAACAGAAGAAAACTGAAGAGGAGGAAGAGAGAGGAGGTGGCCCAGGGCGATGCGGGGGCGCTGGGAAGAGGAAGGGCGGAGCAGGCGGGAGGGGGCGAGGGCCAGCCGCGAGCATGGGGACGAAGCCCTGGTCCGTGGGCCACAGCGTCCAGGACCCTCTCTCTGAGGCAGTCGGGAAGCTGCTGTATTTCCCTCCCTTCTCGTCGGAGCGGGTTGAGGCCGCTGTCCAGCGCGGTCCTTGTTTCCTCGCTGCTCTTCACCAGCTTTGCGTTGATTGGTCATCGGATTAAGGCTTCCTGCGCACTGGCCGTGGTCCTCGGGAAGGAGGCCCCCGGGCTGGAGGGGCAGCCCCGGGACGCGTGGGGGCATTCCCAGGGGTGGGGGAGCACGGGCTGCCTCTGCCCGTCTGACCCCCGCCCCCCGCCCCCAGGTACAACGAGGCCCTGCTGGAGGAGGGCAGGATGATGCACCGGCTGCGGCACCGCCGCGTGGTCAAGCTGCTGGGCGTCATCATGGAGGAGGGCAGCTACTCGCTCGTGATGGAGTACATGGAGCAGGGCGACCTCATGCGCGTGCTCAAGGCCCAGGTACGCCGCGCCTGGCCCGCCAGCCCCCGGGCCTCAGACTCCTGTGCGAATGGCTGGGGGTTCGGATTTTCTCAAGAATAACAACCTGAATGAGGAAGGTTTCCAACAGCAAGGTTCATCCTGTTTACCAAAGCCAAGTAATTTTCAGGCATTTTTTAAAGTGTAGGTACCTGGACTTTCCCGGTGGTCCTGTGGCTGAGACCTCCTGCTTCCACTTCCAGGGGGCACGGGTTTGATCCCCGTGGGGGGCCCTAAGATCCCTGCTTGCCCTGTGGGGCGGTCAGAAAACAAGCATATGTGCCTGTTAAGAGCAAGGCGGGTGCTGTTTGCTCAGGAAGCAGTAGCAAGTGGGACAGAGACAGATAACGGGGCGCAGGTCGGGATGTGGGCGTCTGGTTTGGTGGTGTGTTGACAAACACGCCCTCAGCGGGCTGTGGGAACACAGCGGAGGGCCCTCACCCTGCAAGGTGGTCGGGCGCATCTTCGGGGCCTGCCGGAGGGAAGCTGCTGTCTCTGTCCTCAGGCCCCGACCCACTGCTCCTGAGGGAAGCCGGTGCTTTGGGCCCTTTGAGTCCCTTTCCGTCTCCTGGACTGACTGGCCCTCGTTTCAGGTCAGCATCCCCCTGTCCGTGAAAGGGAGGATCATTATGGAGACCATCGAAGGGATGCGCTACCTGCATGGAGAAGGGGTGATACACAAGGACCTCAAGCCGGAAAACATCCTCGTTGACAGTGACTTCCACATCAAGGTACCCCACAGTCGGGGGCTTCTGGGGGATCGTGTGATTCTCAGCGTAAGTCCCCTTTCCGGACATGAGTGTGCCGAGAGCAGAGCTAGCCAACTCCTCCCTGGCGACGGTGGTGCCAGAAAGCTCCACAAAGGAAAACAAGGGAGAGACTTGGTGGAGGCAGTGATCTTCATTTATTTCTTTACGTACAGCTCCTTTTGAAAACTCCGTTTCCTTTTGAAAACTCTGTGCACTGTAGTCAAAGGAAAAAGCGGGAGGGTTTTCTTTTCTCCTCTCGGTGGACCGTCATGTCTCATTGGCTTTGGCAGCAGGAATCCCGGCCGAGCACCAGGGTCTGAAAGGGGAAGTGGAATTGTGGGAGGACGCAGGAACTGCTTACCCAGGCATCCCTTTACCAGAAGATTCTGCTTCTACCGCTCTGTTCCAGCCCTGCACAGGGTTTTTCTTTTTTCCTGTGTCTTTAAAAGAAGGCGCTTTACGTTAATAACTTATCTTTTATGAGCTGGGTTAGAATTTGAGGATTTTAGACAATCACATGCCAGAAATCATCCCCAAAAGCGTGGATTCCCTGAAGCAAAGGTGGAGCTGCCGCCTCTGCTGTCTCCACTGTACAGCTCTGTCATCCGCCCTGCTGCCTCCTTCTGTGTTCTGTGTCTGAATTTGGCGTTTTCTTCTTTGCCCTTTTGTCTGTCTTTCCCCTCTTCCGCATCCTACCTTCTCTCAGGTTCAGGCTCCCAACTCAGCACCAGTGGCGCTGCCGTCCTTGTCCTCAGTGTGTCTTTGGGATCCTTGGAAATTCGCGTCCATGGGCTTCTGGACACCTTTTGGGAAAACAGAAGGTGCGGTACCGTGTGCTACGCCACCTGCTGAAAAGAGAATGCCTGTTTCCCTGGCCTCGGAAACAACAGGAAACAGGCAGAGTAAAGGACGAGTTAGAACAAGCGTGCCTAGTCCTTCTTCTCAGGCATATCTTCTGCTTTTCCCCCCACCAGCCCCCACCCCCCACCCCCAGATATTGCGTAAGAATCGAGACACCAGAATTTCACACAGACTTTTCTTAGGGGAGGTTTTCCAGACGGCTGAGGACAGATGTTTTCTACTAGTTTGTTCAGAGGTAGCTGTTTTAAACCTGTCTGGTGCAACCATTTCTGCAAATGTTAGAGTCCCTTCATCTATTGGTAAGCCCCCGATTTAAAGACGGCTCCGATTTGCTTGCTGCCGTCACAGAAGCATCCCGTTGGTTTGGTCTCCTGCAGATAGCTGACCTGGGCGTCGCTTCCTTCAAGACGTGGAGCAAGCTGACGAAGGAGGAGCACAACGAGCAGAGGAAGGCGGGCGGCGGCGCGGGGAAGAGCGGCGGCACGCTGCACTACATGGCCCCCGAGCACCTGAACGACGTCAACTCCAGGCCCTCGGAGAAGTCCGACGTGTTCAGCTTCGCCATCGTGCTCTGGGCGATCTTCGCCAACAAGGAGCCGTACGAGAGTAAGGCGTCGATAGAGGAGGGGGGCTGGGGGCCGATGGGAGCTGTTCAGTGGGGTAACCGCGTGCAGTGAGGTCGTGGAGGTTCATCACTGTTGGTTCAGTGTCTGTCTCACCCACCGGACTGTGAGCCCCACGGAGGCCGGGACTGCACCGCATCCATTCACTGCTCTTCCCCCGGTATCTACACACAGAACGCAGTGGGTACTCGGCAAGCGTTTGTGGAATGGATAGTAATCTCGATTTAGGGATCGGGGGTCATAGGACAGATCGGAGCGTGGACAGCGCCTCTCAGCTTGCCGGGTGCTCAGCGGTCCAGGCTTCCTCCTGGGCAGGGAGGCGTGCTTGGCTCTCCTTACGGGGACTTTTAGGGCGTACAGTCCATACTCTCATCCATCCACTCTCGACCCCTGGACTGTAGCCTGCCAGGCCCCTCCATCCGTGGGGGTTTCCAGGCAGTACTGGAGTGGCTTGCCATTTCATTCTCCAGGTCAGTGTGTTAAGAACCTGAACTGATGGCCCTTCTGCCTGCTCTTCCTGGGTGATTGTCAGCTCCCAGGGTTCCATCCCCTCTTTGCTGATGCTGCTCAAACCTCCAGTGGAGGCCTGGACTTCCTCCTGTTAGATCCAGTCCACGTACCAGAGGACCCCCCAGAGCAGTATCCCCCAAAACAAATCCATGTTCTCCATGCTGCCCCGAGTGGCTCACTCAGCTCTGCTCTTACATCCAGAAAATGGTGTTACCGTCCACCAACCGAGCTGCCCAACCAAGAACCTCAGTTCCAGACTCAGCCTTGCCCTCCCACATCCAGTCAGCCATCGAAACCTGTGAATTTGGGAATCCCTGGCAGTCCACTGGTTGGAACTCACACTTCCATTGCCGAGGGCTGGGATTCAGTCCCTGGTCAGGGAACTAAGATCCTACAAGCTGCACAGCATGGCCGGAAACTGTGGCCTCCGGGTATATCAGATTCAAGATGCATCCGCGTCTGTCTCCAGAGGACCCTGTCCGGTTCACACCCTCTGTGGCAGGCTCCTTGTGCCGCCGCCGCTCACACTGCCATCAAACAGGCCGATCAGGCCTCTCAGTCATCTGTTTAAAATCCTTCCAAAACACCGTTGACATTCAGGATCAAGTTCAGACCCCTCAGTATGGAGCCCAGGGCCCTCTTTGATTTGGCTAAGCTGGTCCTTCCCTCCCTCGCCTCAGCCAACATGCCCAGTTACACTGAGCTGGTCATAATTTCCAGACACATCTTGATTTCTGCAACTGCCTACCTATTCAGATCCTACTTTCTTGGCCTGGAATCTTCCTCTCTGAATCTTCCTTCCCAGTTCTTTACTTGGATAACTCCTGTTTATTCTTTTGGACTCAACAAAGCCTTTTCTGACCGTCCAGTAGTGATCCTGTCACCAGAACCCTTTGTGCTTACTTCTTGAATCGCCAGTATCGCTCTGAATTTTAAGTCACTCTTATTCAACTGAGCTCCTTCAACGCAACCGCTGTCTGCTCTTTGTCTCTGTATTAAAATCTGGAGTTTGGCACTGGCTTTATTTACATATTCAGTCATCTGCCAAGAGACAGCTTTGCTGATAACCTGTCTTTCCTCTGTTTGATCGTCTCTGCAGAGGAGCAGGTCCGCTCATGTCCCAGGGCATTCTGCCCCTCCCTGGTATAACCGGAGAGATCAGTGGCCTGGTCCAGGTTCTGTTGCCTCCCTGCCCGAGAGGAGTGGACCTGAACGTCTCAGCTCCCCTTCCCATTTGCTCTGTAGACGCCATCTGTGAGCAACAGCTGATACTGTGCATCAAGTCTGGGAACAGGCCGGACGTGGAGGACATCATTGCGCTCTGCCCGCGGGAGGTCATCGACATCATGAAGCAGTGCTGGGAGGTGAACCCGGACGACCGGCCCACGTTCGCGGGTGAGTCCCCTCCGTGCGGGCACCGCCTCCCTCCCACATGGCCGTCTTCCTAGTGAGAGGCTGACGGGCGGTACTTGGAGTTTTTAGGAAACCGAGTTCCACTCCTGATTTCAAACTGATTTTCTAGATTCCAAAGGCTTTGTTCGAAGAAAAGTTGCCATCCATCTCCCGAGCGTGAAGGCATACAAGGTCCTTGTGTTTCTTGGTGGTATTTTCCCCCACAGTTAAGTTTTTTTAATTGTATTAGAATATCCGTGACGCGTGATTCACCCTGTAATCACGTTAGGTGTTCGGTTCAGTTCAGTTCTGCCCCGCTTCTGCAGCCCCTCAGACTGTAGCGAGCCAGGCGGCACTGCCCATCACCAGCTCCTGGAGCTCGCTCAAACTCCTGTCCATCGAGTCGGTGATGCCATCCTCTGCCGTCCCCTTCTCCTCCTGCCTTCAGTCTTTCCCAACACCAGGGTCTTTTCCAGTAAGTCAATTCTTCGCATCACGTGGCCAAAGTACTGGAGCTTCAGCTTCAGCATCAGTCCTTCCAATGAATATTCAGGACTGATTTCTGTTAGGATTGGTTTGATCCCCTTGCAGTCCGAGGGACTCTCGGGAGTCTTCTCCAACACCACAGTTCAGCGGCATTTAGCACGTTCACAGTGTCTTCACCTTCCTCACCTGAAACCGTACCCGTTCAACGCTGACTCCCCACCGCCCCCAGCCCCTGGCAGCTGCCACCCTCCTGTCTGTCTCTGTGAACCTGGCTTTGCAGGGTCCCCCGGGCAGGCAGGATCCTACAGTGTCGTCCTGTGTAACTGGCCTGGTTCACTGAGCACGGTGTCCAGGGTTCCTCCAGGTCATACTCCATCAGGATCTCCTCCCTGTTCCACAGCGTGAGGACTGCGCCATGTCTGTCCAGTCACCTGCTGCCGGATGCTGGGGTGCTTCCCGGCCGTGGGACTTCTTAGCTTCTTTGATCTTGGTTCCTCCCTGTGTAGCTGGCGTCTCTGGAAGCGTTATTTGCCATCTGCATCAGGCTGAGAGCAAGAGGAGGAGGAAAGGGACTGGAGTTTGCCACACCCGTGTGCCTCTTCTCATGCCCCTGTGTCACCGAGGACCTTGCTAAGGCCTCCCTGGAGGCAGCGGGAAAGAGAAAACCGGGCCAGGAAGAAATACAGAGCAGGAAGGGACTTAGGAGCCTGCAGGGGGTTCTGCGCTTGCATTTCTGCTTTGAGGAAGCAGAACTGAAGCCCCACCAGCCCCTCCCATAAGAGGCTGTGGGGGTGACTGGTCCAGTTGCCGCTTTCTTACTCAGCCTGAATCCCGTTCCAGCTTCATTTCTTCTCATGCCTTTTCCACCTTTTTAGACTAAAATTCTGCTTCTGAGGTAATCGTAGCCCTGTATGCAGTTGTAAGAAATAATGCAGACATCCGTGTGCCCTTTACCTAGCCTCCTCCAAGGATCACATCTCGCCAGACTCATTACACACCACAGCTGGAATACTGACCCTGACAGTCAGACCCAGCACACCACCGTCTCCACAAGTGCCCCTCCTGCCGCCGTTCACAGGAGAGAAGCCGCTGTGGGCGCTCACGTTACAGGTTCTTGTGTGAAGGCAAGCATGTCTCTAGAGTGAGTACCCAGGAGTTAGATCAGTGAGTCATCGGTAGTTTCACGTTTAGTTCCTTTTTTTTTTAAAGCAAGTACCAATCTCTGGCTGTCCTGTGCTAGGGCTCTATGCCGTCACTGCCAGAGGAGACCCAGGTTCAACCCCTGGCTGGGGAACTAAGTAAGATCCCAAAAGCTGTGCAGCGTGGTCAAAAAAAAAAAAAACCTGCCAAACTGTTTTCCAGAGTGGCTGTACCGTTTATATTCCCACCAGCTACGTGCAAGTGACCCAGCTTCTCTGCACGCTTGCCAGCGCTTGGTGGCGTTGCTGCCTTTTAACTTGGCCTCTCTGACGGGTATGCAGTGACGGCTCGGTGTGCCGCTGGCTTCATCTCCCCCATGGCTGGTGATGCTGGGCATCTTCTGGCGGGTGTCTTTGCCATCTGTGTCCCTTCCACGGTGCAATGTTGCTCTGTGTCTTTTACCCGCTTTCTAATTGGATTTTGTCTTTTCGCTGTTGAAGGTAGAGTGTTCTTTGTATACGCCACATAGTGTTCCTTTCTCGGGCATGTGATTTTCACTTAGCTTCTTCCGGTCTGGAGCTTGGGGTTGTTGTGTTTTTTTTTTTTTTTCCATTCTCTTCTCAGGATCTTTCACAGACTGAAAGTTTTTATTTTGATGAAGTCGTATTCATTAATCTCTCCTGTTGTGGATGATAACTTTGGTGTCAAGTCCGAGGACACTGTCAGGATTAGATCCAAAATACTTTCTTCCCTTTTTTTTCCTGAAAATCTTAGAGTTTGACATTTAAGTCTGTGTTATTTTTTTTAATGATTGTCAAGGAACATTCATTATTGCCAACAAAAGAATGATAGCACCGAACTAAATATTTGGTTGCCTTTCTTTGCCGTCTATTTCGCTTATGTCTTATGGGGGAAATACCGTGATCCTTGTCGAGTTAACTTTTGTATGAGGTGTGAGATTTAGGCTGCATTTGTTTTTTCCTTCTTGCCCTGTTCCACCTCCATCTGCTGAACGGCTGTCTCTCCTCCGTTACCTTGTCTCTCTGACTCTTTATACCAGATCCCTACCCTGCGTGTTCCATCCTGGATCAACTCTGATGCCAGAGGGACCGAAACAAGGAGCCCACCCTTCCTTTCTCGTCTGGATATTAGCCCTCTTAGGCAGGGCCCTGTGCCGCAGCAGAGCAGCTGCCTAACACTGCGTTCTGTTAGCAGGAGCCCTTGGTTTCTTTCCAGTGGTTCTGTCTGCAGAGAAATTACACTTGTTGGTCTATTTATGAAAGTGATTTAAAGTTTTATTCTCTTGCTTTGCCCACAGATTAAGGCACGTAATTCAAAGATAATAGACTGTTAATATTTACATTTTTAGAAAATACATAAGAAATTTTAAAGTGGCTTTTTTTTTCCCCGTATAGGCATTGAAGAAAAATTTAGGCCTTTTTATTCAAATCAATTGGAAAAGTATGTAGAAGAGGATGTGAAGAGTTTAAAGGTGGGTGACATACCAGGTGTGTTAAAGCAAGTACAGTATCAGTCATGAAAACCCAGCATTACAGTCCACTCCTGAGACTCGAGTAAGCAGCTGGGGAGCTGGGAAGACCCCCTGGAGGAGGGCATGGCAACCCGCTTCAGCACTTCTACCTGGAGAATCCTCATGGACAGAGGCGCCTGGTGGTTCCAGAGTCGAACTCGACTGAGTGACTAAGAGCAACATGCAGCACAGCTTGGTAGCCACAAAAAAACAAAATGAGCAGTTTTCTGCAGATATCATCAAGTCAGCGTAACTGGACCCATTCCTCTGTCAAAACAAATGAAGTGAGAGGAAACTCTGTCTAGCGGTATGGAAAAGATAAGCGCAGCATTACTGGAACAGGATGGCAAGTAAACATAGGTGGATCAGTCATTTTGAAGAATTCTTGAAAGATTAAAAAGTCAACAGGATTGTCTTTTGAGACCTATAACAGGAAAGAAAGTTTGAAAAGGCCAACCCAAACATAATACTCAAGAAGGGCTGGAGGAGGGAGTCTTGGGTCAGCGTGGAGGACGACAGGTGTCCCTGGCACCTTGGCGGGCACTGTCCCCGGGAGCCATGCTTGCGTCTCTTTTAGAAGTTGGCTCTTCCTCCAGCTCCATGCTGAGCAGCAGATGGCAGCAGACCCTGCCCGGGATCACAGAGGTTTGTCAGAGACCATAGCCGGCTAACCAGCCAAGAGGAGCAGAGACCTTCCCCACTCACATGCTCGGGAAACAAGCTATTGTGCTGCTGCTGCTGCTGCTAAGTCACGTCAGTCGTGTCCGACTCTGTGCGACCCCATAGACGGCAGCCCACCAGGCTCCCCCGTCCCTGGGATTCTCCAGGCAAGAACACTGGAGTGGGTTGCCATTTCCTTCTCCAATGCATGAAAGTGAAAAGTGAAAGTAAAGTCGCTCAGTCATGTCTGACTCTTAGTGACCCCATGGACTGCAGCCTACCAGGCTCCTCCGTCTATGGGATTTTCCAGGCAAGAGTACTGGAGTGGGGTGCCATTGCCTTCTCCTAAGTCTTAACATAGTGCTCTAATCATGAGAGAGAGAGACTGTGGTAAATAAAACAGGTAGGAAACAGAGGTTTTAAAATACATACAGACACACACATACAGAGTCAGACAGTCGAGAACTGCCAGACTTTTGAGGTTCACCTACACTGTAACAGAGCGGTGCCTAGTGCAAACCAAGGAAGGAATCACAAGGACATCGAGGAAGACAGTCGCTAAAGCAGAAAAGCGTGAGCGCAGCGCTCAGGGATCTCTCACAATGATAAAGGCTTCATTTCACGAAAAACATAATAGCCTGAAGTCTGTCAGCCTTTGAACAACACGGATCTGAACTGCATAGGTCCACGCATACTCAAATTTTTCTCAATAAATGCGAACTACATGATCGCCACTTGGTCGAATTTGTGACATGGAACCACAAATACGAAGGGCCGGCTGTAAAGATGTATTTGGATTTTCGGCTGTGAGAGAGGTGAGTGCCCCAACTCCTCTCTTGTTCAAGGATCAGCTGTGTAATTTAGAGAAACCAGCTCAACTAGAGATAGAAAACCTGAATATTCCTGTAACTGTTAAAAGAGAGTTAAGCGGTCTTACAAGAAAATTCCACAACCACATAACTTAATCAGCAATTTCTATCAGATATTCAGTGAAGAAGTTACCCCGATGGTATACAGCTTATCTGGATAACAGAAGAGGGAACTCTGCTAAGCTCATTTTATGAGATGAGCATAACCTTGATGCCCAAACCTGAAAGGCAGATACAAGAAAGGGAAACGGCACGATGATTTCACTTAACAATATAATTTTGAAAATCCTGAATAAAATATAGACAAGTTGAATCCACCAATGGACGATAAAGATTGGAAAAGATATGTGGTTTCACTAACAGAAAAGCAAAGTGAATTCATTATAATTTTTCATCCATTAGATCAACAGTTTTGAAAGATTGGTATATCAAGTGTTGGTGAAATGCAAAGTAACAGACACTGTCATGCAGTATTAGTAACAGTGTAAGTTGGTGAAGTTTATTGAAATGTGAAGCATCTATCAGACTTTTAAGCACGAACTTTTCCTGCAGCTCTGCACACTAATCTCTCCTGTTCACATGTCTGCTCAAAGATTCAGCTTCAGATGTTTCCACTTTCGTGAGACTTAAAATTTGGAAATATATAAATTGGGAAATCACCCAAATGTTTCTAAGTAGATGTACTAAGTTATGGTTCAGTTCAGTCACTCAGTCATGTCTGACTCTTTGCGACCCCATGAACCGCAGCATGCCAGGCCTCCCTGTCCATCACCAACTCCCGGAGTCCACCCAAACCGATGTCGGTGATGCCATCCAACTATCTCATCCTCTGTTGTCCCCTTCTCCTCCTTCCCTCAATCTTTCCCATCATCACAGTCTTTTCAAATGAGTCAGCTCTCGGCGTTAGGTTGCCAAAGTATTGGAGTTTCAGCTTCAACATCAGCCCCTCCAGTGAACACCCAGGACTAATCTCCTTTAGGATGGACTGGTTGGATCTCCTTGCAGCAAGGGACTCTCAAGAGTCTTCTCCAACACCACAGTTCAAAAGCATCAATTCTGTGCTCAGCTTTCTTTATAGTCCAACTCTCACATCCATATATGACTACTGGAAAAACCATAGCCTTGACTAGATGGACTTGGTTGGCAAAGTAATGTCTCTGGTTTTGAATATGCTGTCTAGGTTGGTCATAACTTTCCTTCCAAAGAGCAAGTGTCATTTAATTTCATGGCTGCAGTCACCATCTGCAGTGATTTTGGAGCCCCCAAAAATAAAGTCTGACACTGTTTCCACTGTTTCCCCATCTATCTGCCATGAAGTGATGGGACCAGATGCCATGATCTTTGTTTTCTGAATGTTGAGCTTTAAGCCAACTTTTTCACTCTCCTCTTTCACTTTCATCAAGAGGCCCTTTAGCTCCTCTTCACTTTCTGC